>CAUYPK010119421.1:0-25876 GCA_963574355.1 Loris lydekkerianus
GGCTATAACCCAACTATACCACAAGACTATGAGGAAAGGACCAAGGAAGGGGAAGGGAGGGGGGAGGTTTGGGTGGAGGGAGGGTGATGGGTTGGGCCACATCTATGGTGCATATTTTTATCTATAAGAAAAAAAAAAAAAAAAGAAAAGAAATGAAACAGGCAGTAGCACAGTATTGTATGCAATCCCCGTTTTCTAGAGGTCTGTTACAGGGGCTTGCACAAGAGCAGTGGCTCATTCCTTATGACTGGGACATGATAGCCAGAACTGTTCTTGAGTCTGGATGGTATTTACAGTTCAAAACCTGGTGGAAGGAGGAGGCTGACCTGATGAGTCATCAAAACCAGCAGAGAGGAGTCCCTATACATCAGAACAGCTCACTGGTTCTGGCCAGCGGCTGGGGATTTCCAATCAACTTCAGTAGGATGACATAGCCATAGTCCAGACAAGGCTGTGTTGTCTTAGGGCCTGGGAAAACATTCAGGCTCTTGGAGATATCTCTAAATCTTTTATTAAGATAATGTAGTCGGGGAATGAACCCTATACTGACTTTCTAGCCCGGGTAAAAACTGCAGTTGATAAGGCTGTTGGCCAGCTGGAGCTCAGAGACATGCTATTCCAAACTTTAGCATTTGAGATGGCTAACTCTGAGTGTCAAAAGGCCTTGCGATCTTTGAGAGCACAAAATGCTCCCTTAGAGAAATATATATGGGCATGTGCTGATATAGGAATGGAATTCAAGGCTAATTTGATTGCTGTCGCTTTAAAAGAAGGGGTCAGTCCATACCGTCCTAAATGTCGTAACTGTGGAAAATTGGGACATAGGAGAAAAGAGTGTTGGAAAGGGAAGATCTATAGCCCAAAAAATGATTATGGGTCTCCCTAAATCTATTAAAATTGATAATTCATCTTCTTATTCTACTCACAAATTAAATACCTTCCTATCTTTTTGGAATATTCACTTATCTCATGGCATTCCTTACAATTCTCAAGGACAAGCCATTATTGAGCAACATCATAAAACACTGAAAGATATGTTAGATAAACAGAGGGGGAGAGGATATCCTCCCCTTGAATAACAGTCCTAAGTATATGCTCACTAGATCTCTTTTCACTCTCAATTTTCTGAATCTCAGCCACAACGGAAAGACAGCTGCAGAATGCCATTGGACATCTCTCATTCATCCACCATCCTCTCCAATACAACAACTTATTTCTTATAGAAAACCTGACATGTCAGAGTGGAAGCCTGGTTATGTACTGCATTGGGGTCGGGTTATGCCCATATTACAGACCATCAAGAGAAGCAGTGGTTACCAGCCTGCTGGATTAAGCCTCGACACGAGCAGGACACTTTGCCAGCACCTTAACAAATTTGTTTTCACTAATTTTTCTTTTATTCACAGTATTTTTGAAGGCTAGGTAATTTCATAATAGGGAAACCCTGGATCAATCTCCTCTGTGGGAACTCTAGCTGCCTCTCCCATATCACTGTGCATCTTCAGCAGGAAGCAGTTAAGAGCGGTCAGCGTCCTATTTCCCTAAGAGGCAGTTGGAGCATCTATGCAGAGTGGGAAGATTGATACAGGATTTCATTATTTTGGGCTGAATAACAAGCCCCAGGTAAGCTTAGTGTGCATCTTCTAAACCTTTGAAGGGTAAGACAACAAAGACCTCGAACAGCAGGCTTGGAGGTAATGGTAAATACTGGTATGGGCTAAGGTAAGAGAATTTCACTTGTTGGATTTATATCTGTTTCAGTTGGGCACCTGATCTTTACTTAAAATTATATTGCTCTTTGGTAAGGGTCTGAGTTCTGTACAACCTTTTCCCCACCTAACATAACCTCAGTTGGTGGTTAATACTTCCCATGGAAGCATCATAGGCCCTATGGGTCAGCCCGTAGCACGTAGTTGGGTGGCGATTAGCACAAAGGGGACATGTTTTCCCCTATACCTAGTTTGGCTAAAATAGTTTCCCTTATACCCAGATTAGTTCCGTTGGTGCAATTCTGTGTTATGCTTATATGTCATTTTTTCTCTTTTACTTAGAAGGAAGGAAAGCTCCTCGGTGAGGGGAACAACCGAAATAACCAATGATAGATTGTCTCCCTTGCCTATCCAGAAATGTCTTTAATACACGAGACGGGGGAAATGTAGAGGCTGCCAAGAGCCAGACGACCTCTGAGCAAGATCATTTGCAGCTGGGGAATGGACCCTTGGGCAATTCGTCCACAGGTGCTCCTTGTGGAGAAAGAGCCCGAGCCCACAGCGATCCTTAGGCATGCAGTCATTGTCTAACACTCCCCTCACCTGTCTTGTGCTGTGTCAATAAAAGGCTACTGTGGAGGTTGCTCGGGGCTATCCTTGCAAGCAAGGTTAGCCCGCCTCCTGCAAGCTTGTACTTCTAATCTGCATCATGCCTGGTTCCTTTCTGTGGCGATCAAGTCCAGGGCCATAGGGGTCACTAGGGCTGCGACAATTTACGTTCAGCAATCAACAGATTATCCACACACAAAAATTAATAAAGAATATTATAAATATCCAATAGACCAATGATATTTACAGAGCATTTCACCCAACTACTACAGAATATACAAACTTTTCATCAGCACATGGAACATTCTCCAGAATAGACCATATTTTAGGCCATAAAATAGGTCTCCACAAATTCTAAAAAGTAGAAATCATGTCAAGTGTCTTTTTTCACCACATACACACACACAAAACTAAAAACAAGAAGAAACTCAGTAAATATAGAAACACATAAACAACATGTTCCTGAATACTAATGGAAAAATGAAGAATTTAAGAAGGATATTTAAAAATTTATTGTAGCAAATTAAAATGGAAATACAACATACCAGATTATACCATGAAGAAATAAAACCTTAACAAACTAGTAATGAGTAATGACATTGAAGCTACAATAAAAAGTCTCCCAACAAAAACAAAGCCCAAGGAAAACGGTAAAATTCTTTTGAAAGAAATTGAAGATGACACACAAAAATGGAAAGATATTCTATGCTCATGGGTTGGAAGATTATTGCAAAAATGACATTAATGCTTGATGTAATCCTTGTCAAAATACCAATGACATAAGTAGAAAAGTAAATTCCTAAAATTTATATTGAACTACAAAAGACCCCAAATAGCCAATGCAATCCTGAGCAAAAAGAACCAAGCTGGCAGCATCACACTGCTTGACTTTAAAATGTAATGTATTACAGCATCATACTCCAAACAGCATGGGACCAGCGTAAAAGAAGACACATAGACTAGTGAAACAGAATAAAAAACACATATATAAATCTGTACATTGACAGTCAACGTATCTTCAACAAAGGCACCAAAAACATATAATGAAGAGAGGACAGTCCAGTCCATAAGTGGTTCTGGGAAAACTCTTTCACCATATACAAAAATAAAATCAAAATGCATTAAATACCTAAATATAAGACTTGAAAGTATATTACTAGAAGAAAACATTGGGGAAATGCTCCAAGATGCTGGTCTGTCAAAGATTGATTGTGAAAGATCTCAAAAGCACAAACAACCAAAGAAAAAAAGAGACAAATGGGAATTCAGCCAGCTGAAAAACTTTGGCACATCAAAGGAAACAATGAACAAAGTGAATGGACAACCCACAGAATGGGGGAAAATATTTGTAAACTATCCATCTGACAAGGGATTATGCTCTGTAGCCACTCTGATCTCTGTGTGATTGCCATACCTTGTGGACCTCCTCCACCCCACAACACTGCTATGTCTCAGGTCCCTGCTCTGCCCCACGCATAAGCTGTGACCTGTGAGCCCACTCTTCCCTGAGCTCTATGGATCGGTGGGGCCACTACATCGTGCACCAGACCCTGCACTGATATTTCGTTGCTCAAACACCTAGCATCTCAGCCTCCAAGGCCTGCATGCATGCACACCATACTAAGTACACTTCTATCCCATGTGCATGTCTCATCCTGCCAACAAGTGCATATGTGGCACTGGGGCCAGCCCTGCCACAGTAGCCCAGTGAATGGCACAGAAAAATAAGGAATGAAGCAGAGCAACAGGGTTGTAGGCTCACAAAGCATCTGCCTTTCTTCTACCTATGCAAGCTTCCAGAGTAGGACCCAAGAATGCCATCCAGGGATCCATCCCTATCTTCACTGAGCAAGAGAGGGCCAACAGAAGTAAACAGGAGTAATGTATCTGCTACCTATTTTGAGTTAGAGAATAGGGCCCAGATGAGAAGGAATGAGCATAATAACTGGCAAAATGTAAAAGAAACAACCTGTCTCAACACACCCAAAGGATCACAAAGCTCTCCCGTAGAGAACTACAAACAAAAGGAAACTGTTGAAATGACAGATAAGGAATTCAGTTTATGAATGGCAAGTAAGGTGAATGAAATTGAAACCAAAAAAGTAATTCAAGACATGAATGAAAAATTCACTAAAGAGATAGATAACATTAGAAAAGAGATAACAGAACTTAAAGAAATAAAGGAGTCATTTAGGGAATTTCAAAATACAGCAGAAAACATTAACAACAAACTAAATCAAGTGGTAGAAATAATTTCAGAGTTCAAAATCAAGGATTTTGAAGTTATCTATTAAGTAAAAAATTTAAAAAAAAAAAAAAAAAAGGCAAAGAAGAATGAACAGTCACTGTAAGAAATATGGAACTATACAAAAAATAAACATAAGAAATATAGATATCCCTGAGGGAAAAGAAGAAAAATAAAAAAGTATGAAAACCTTTTGGAAGAATATTGAAGGATAGATTCCCTGGTATCACTAGAGGTTTAGATAGATAGATACAAGATGGTTTTTGAACATCTAGAAGATTCACAATAAAGAACCTCACCAAGACATGTAGTTATTAGCCTGACCAAAGTCAAATTGAAAGAGAAAATTCTACAAGCTACAAGGTGAAAGCAATGAGTTACTTACAAAGGAAAACCCATCAGACAAACGTCATATCTCTCAGCAGAGACTTTTCAAGTCAGAAAGAATAGGGTCTCATTTTTAATTTTCTTAAACTGATAGTTAAGAATTTTGTATCCTGCAAATCTAAGTTTCATAAATAAAGAAGAAATAAAGACTTTCCCAGACAAGCAAATAGTAAGAGGATTTGTTACCACTAGACCTGCCCTACAAGATATTTGCTTAAAAAGTGCTCTATACATAGACAAGAATAATCACTGCCTGCCAATATAAAAACACCCAAAAGTTAAAACTCATAGTTCTTATAAAACAGTAACACAAGAGGGAAAACAAGGCACCTAGGTAACAACACGATAGAAAGAACCGTATCTCATATATCAGTACTAACATTGAACCTAATGATCTGAATAATGTCTTAAAAGATTTAAATTGGTTGCCAAATTAAAAAACAAAACAAAATAAAACCCACAACCCAACTATATATTGTCTTCAAGAAACCCATTTAACTTGTAATGATCCTCATAGACTCAAGGCAAAGGGGTGGGACAAAACACTCCAAATGGGAAAGCAAAAGTGAGAAGGAATAGCTATCTATTCTCATAACAGATGAAATGGACATTAGGTTAACTGTGGTATGATGGTTGGCTGGAGACAGTGGTTTCCAGATAGTCTCAGAAAGAAGGAAAAGTTATAGACAAAAAAAAAATAGATCAAGTGTAATTCTGAGGGAGAAGAGCTGGAACCTACCACAGATCCCAAGGGATGAAGTTGTGGAGCAGAACAAGAAAGACATCAGCAAAGATTAACACCTGAGAGGCTTAGAGCCTGGTGGAAGAATAGGTGGGGGGTTTTGTTTCTCCTTCTCTCACATCTCTGGCAGTCAGCAGGCTTCTCAGCTCCTGAAACGGTTTTCTGACCTCACAAACCCAAAAGCTGCTGCTGGCAGCAAAACGGTAGGTTCTTGAGGACAAAGCACCAGGGTGTTCACTCATCACAGAACCATACTCAGTGGTGAGTGTAATACTGCTTCTCAGTGCATCGTGTGCTTTTGTCCTCCCCCAAGAATCTTCAGCCTTTCAGTTCTCATGTTGCTTGTTCTCACACAAATGTTTTCCAGCTCTGGCACAGACTGCCACAGGGTCAGGGGCTGATGGGTGCCAGGGGAAATGTGTGATCCCAGAGCTTAGATATTCTGGGGGTGGGGGTGGGGGGTGCTGCCTTTCTTTGGAAAGGGACAAAGAGGGCCAGAGTTCTATCTCTCCTCCAGTCAGATTCTTTTCTTCCCCTGCCCTCCCCTGCCCAATGCTGCCAAGAGGAAGTACACCCAGGAATGATTAAGCTGGGCTTTCTAGACTGGCTGCTTCCCCTCTATTGGTGAGAAGCTTCCACAAAGAACAGGGCTCATGTTATTCCTCTTAAAGACTTACAGTGGACCAAGAAAGAGGTGCTTAGACTATGAACTCTTCCCTAGCTTTCCCTGGTGCTGCTTGCCTGTCTGCTTCAGCAGAGCAAGGCATACCCTGAAGCAGAGGTCCATTAAAGCTGCATAACTATTGTATGGGCAACCTGGGATCAGCACACTTCTCCCTGGCACAGATTGAACTTGGATGGAGGGTCCATGTGATAGGTCTGCAGGTCAGATCCCATATCCCCAGGACTACATCATGTATCTTGAAGGCATGGAGGGGGGATTTTGTGAACTAATTTTGGGAGTACGGTGTGGGTCCAACTCCATGGTTCACTCAGGGACAACCTCTCTGCCCACAAGAAAGATATGCTCTTGGCCTGGAGCAAAATTCTGGACAATGAAACTCCCAGTCCACAGCAGCATTGCTAGTGAGCTCAGCTAGTTTGAGCTCCTGTACGCAGCCTGACTCTGGAAGCTGACCTCAGGGAAGGGGAGCAGGAAAAAGTGTGAAAATCACTTTGGACAGCCAGACTGGAAACACCAGATCATCTCCAACACCACAAGTAGAATTTCTGGCTTAATGAGGCTGTTTCAGCACCACCCTGGTAGCTTTCCCCAGTGGCCTGGAAGTAGACCCACAATCTCTGCTGAGACAGCTGTCTTTGAGGAGCCTCTGGGAAGGCTGACATGACCAGCATGCCCATCCTTGATCCTTCATCCGCCTCGATATAGTGGAGAATAAGGACTCACCTAGAAGACCCAGGGCCCTATCCACCACGTAGGGCATTCTAGTGTAATTCATGCTATTAAGAAGATAACCAGGCTGAGAATAGAGAAAGGATTTCAAAGATCTCCATCATCCCTCATCAACAAGAGACAGGGAATCTTCCCCCCCCACAGTATACTAAAAGCCCTGACTTCAGCATTATACAAGGTATCCATATTACTGAAACATTTGTACCCCATTAATATTCTGAAGTAAAAAATATACATAGCAACACAATTTAAGTAGACATTTTCAGATATGTCTTCTCTTGAGATTTTGATCAGCATTGCATTGAATTTATAGATTAATTTGGATATTGACATCCTGATAATTGTCAGAGAGTGTGAATGTGGTATTCCCTTACATTTATTCATCTATTCACTTATGTTTTTCTTGGAATTTTGAATTTTTTCTTTAGCAGTTTTATGTGCATTTTGCTGTATTTATTTGTAGTTACCTTACTGTTTTATTGTCATTTTAAATAGAGCATGAAATAAGAAAAATATTCTTATTGGCTATTAATTGTTTAATGAATGCTGTTGAGTTTGCATGCTGATTTTGTAGTGAGTGATCTGGTAAAACTTCCTATTTCTAATAGTTTTTATAAAGATTTGGTTATGCTTTCTACCTAAATAATTTGTTGTCTGCTTAATTTTTTAATTCCCTTGATCTTTAATAGAGAAGATGATAATCTTCCTAATTAACTTTATGTGTATACAACCTTGAGATAAAGACCACATATAGAGCATCAGAAGGACTCACTACACAAATTTAATTAAAAAACTATAAAAATTCTAAATGAAATACTGATAAAATGCAGTTCTTTGATGAAATAAGTCTTCTCATAATGAAAGGTTAACCTTATCATAATAAGTCTTATCATAATGAAACTATAACCCTAATAAATGTCACATTAATAATTACATTAAATCCTATGAAAGCATTTAATAAATTTTAATTTAATTCATGATCAAAACTCTTAGATTACTCAGATTTGAAGGATAGTTTCTAAATGTGATTTTAAAACTACTTCTTTCAAAACAACCAATATCATCTTCACATGTCAGTCATTGGAAACTATCTTTAAAAACTGAGAATAAAGTGGTTAAAAAATATAGATAGAATGCACAAAATTTGACAGCAAAACAAAGTGACTATAATCATCAATATTTTAGTGTATACTTTAAAATAAATAAAAAAGTGGAATTGGAATGTTCTTGAATCAATGTGCCTGGGGTAACTGATGACCCAATTACTCTGATTTGATTAATTCACATTGTATGTCTGTATCAAAATATCATATGTACCATATAATGCATAATTGTATATCTA
This sequence comes from Loris lydekkerianus, assembly GCA_963574355.1. Classification (NCBI taxonomy): domain Eukaryota; kingdom Metazoa; phylum Chordata; class Mammalia; order Primates; family Lorisidae; genus Loris; species Loris lydekkerianus. Next base: position 8,449 of record CAUYPK010119421.1, read on the forward strand.
TACAATTATTATGTATGCATAATAATTTAAAAATAAAAATTTGCCTCAGTGACTAAAGCTTATTCTATTTAAAAAATTGTTTTTTTTTAAATTAACAAATGATAATTGTACTTATTCATAGGGTACATAGTAATGCACCTTAATACATATACTTTTACATTGATTGTATTGGTGTTATTGGCCATATCCATCAGGTCAAATAGTTATTTTTTATGTTGGGAATATTCAATTTCCTTATTCCACCTGTTTGAAACTATATAACATTATTGTTTTATGTGTTTGTCATGCATATATCTTCTTTGGTGAAGTACATGCTGAAATTTTTTGTCTATTATATTTTACTATGTTATGTTTTTGTTTTATTATTGGGTATATAATATAAGCTTTTATTTTATTTTATTTTATTTTATTTTTATTTTTATTTTATTTTATTTTTTGCAGTTTTTGGCTGGGGCTGGGTTTGAACCCATCACCTACAGCATATGGGGCCGGTGCCTTATTCCTTTGAGCCACAGGTGCTACTCTGAGTTTTTATTTTAATATGTATTTTGAATTAAAAGCCTTTGATATTTATATAATTTGCAAATATTTTCCTTATTCTGTATTATCTATGTATTCTCTTAGTAATTTCTTTCAATAATTATTTTTATAATAAAAATAGTGAAAAAACTGGAAACAAATAAGACTATGCAAAATAAGAATAAATACACTCATCTGAAAATGTACATTGAAGACATGATAAAAAATACAGTATAATTATTGCAAACTGCAACATTAATTTTTTGAAACAATGTGCTTGTATAAAAAAACAGAATTGAAAAATGATTTGACAAAAGAGTTTCTTGGATTAACTTGATAAGGGATTAAAATTGAGAAACAACTAATTGCATAATTTTGCATAATAATGTATCCTCTAAAAACTCAATAATATTCTTTTAAACTCTCTTGTTCTTTGCAAGAACAAAAAAGACATATCCTGACATAATTAAAAATGTGATAAAATTATCCATTTCATTCAGGGATAAGGGAATAATTGAAAGCAAAAAGAAACATCCTATCTTTAAAATTAAGGTATCTTAAGGATGTCAGATATGTGTACTTTTAGTTATGGGTGGGTTAACTAAGTTCTAATCAGAATCAATTTTCTAATCAGAAGTCCCCCTTTCCCTTTTTGGAACAGAATCCAAAGCTGTTTTGGAAATGTAATGACAATAATAATTAAAAACTTGCTAAAAGCAGAACTTTTAAAAGTAACTAAGAACTTATTAAAACTTATTAAATGAATAGTAACTAAGGAGTTAAAGAGAAATAAACATTTATTTTTTATAAAATGATAGCATTCTGTTAAGCAACAGTAATTAAATTAGTTTAATCTTGGACAGCAAATGGCCCAGTACCAGAATTCCAATATCTTTTAGTTGTTAATGAAAAATAAATCACAGGAGAAAAGGGCAGGATTATTGAAGAAAATGTTCTAGGAGAATTAGTTACTATTTAAGGTAAAAAATATTTCATTTACATCCTCCCCACCTATATACCAAAAATAAATTCTGATGAATTAAAAAATTAAACTTGAAAATAAAACTATGAAAAAGAAAAGGCAGATGAATTATTTGCTATCTATATGTGATAAAACTCCTGGAATCTGAAATCAAAGAAAAAAGCCATAAACATAAATTCATAGAAAATGTCTTCAGGTCATATGAGGAAAAATACCCAGGAAAAGAAAGTCTGAGAGAACAAAGGTTTCTCACAAAAGCCCAAGGACACTCCTGCAAGGTCCTCTTTAGGGTAACCCAGCCCTTAAGAATGTGAGAAACTTAGCTTCCTGGGTCCTTGAAACTAACACTTGCTGCTTGCTTCCGCTCCTGTAAACCCCGCAACATGCTCTGACGCCTCCAACGGAAGGTAATACAGTAATTCCTTTGTCTGTCTACTTGTGAGTCCAATAAAAGCACAGAGACAGAGCTGATGGGGAGCTCGGCCCTTTTGGATTCTAGTCTGCCACATCTCTGCCATTTAAAATAAAACCTCTTCTTCTATCACTGGTCTTGGGAGGATTCTTTCTCTCTGCTTTCTTTCCAGTGGGCCTAGAATAGACTTCCTGTGGAAGATTAACAACACATAGACTTCCTGTGGAAGATTAACAACTTGTCAACTGGGAAAATATTTGCAACAAATGTTACATAGAGAGGGTCACTACCCCAGTTTATAAATAAGCCATAAAAATTGATAAATTCTAAGATGCTAGAGTAATGAATAAATGAGTAAAATAAATAGTATACATCAATTCACAAAGAAGGAATTCATCTGGTTAATAAATGTGGGAAATATTTAACTTTTGTAATCAAATTTCTATATATTAAAATAAGATAGGATTGCCTACTACATTAGATATTTTAATCAAAATAAGCACCCAATGCTAGAGATTCTATGGAAAATTTTACTATTCTAATTCACTGTTGATGAGAAAAGATAAGGAACAGCTATTTAAGTTAGAAAACAACTTGGGTATTACATGCTTTCTAGATATTCAGAATTTGAGTTCAGTAATTTCAGTTATGAAATTCTATTAAAAATAATTTTAGATACAGAAAAAGTATATGTGAAAACATTTTAAATGTTATGTAAACTTCTGGTGAAAAATAAAAAATAAGAAGTATTTTGTAATTGGAAGATTAATAAGTAATAAAATAATCCTCATGATTGGAAAGAACATAAATACAATATTTGATAAAGAGTAAATAATATGTGTAGAATATCATATAAAAGGGATATATCATTGTATATAAAGCTTCTGAAGTACTTAAAATACTTAAAATGAGATAAAATACAACAATATACAGTTTAACAATATTTGTGAGGAAGATTTTTTTCTTTTTATATTGTTTTCCAATATGTGTGTTACCTTTAGAATAAAAAGAAAATAAATACAGTTTAAAAAATTTTAAACTTGTAACAAAAGAACTTTATTTAATATTGGCTAAAATAAAAGTTACCAAGAAAAAGGGATTTGTAACTTGCAATTATAGAGGTTTGAAACAACATATTTATATATTTTCCCAGAAGAGTTTGATAAAGAATTTAAAAATAGATGAATTTTTCAGAATTCTTAGAAATTCCTTCAGGGGTGAATTCAGAAATGTTTTATAATAAATACTTAATTCACAATCTCAAAGATGTGGAAATAACTCAAGTGACCAACTCATGAATGAATTAATAAACTGTGGAATATGTATACCATGGAATTCTATTCAGCCATAAAAAAGATGGAGACTTTACATCATTTGCGTTTACCTAGATGGATTTGGAGAACATTCTCCTAAGTAAAGTTTCTCAAGAATTGAAAAGCAAGCATCCTATGTACTCCATGCTATATTAAAACTAGTAGATCAACAGCTGCAGGCCCACATGAAAGAAAAACACAATTAAATTCAAGAAGGGGGGAGAGGAAGTGGTTCAGGAAGTTCCCACCTAATGGGTACAACGTAAGCATATATGGCATACTTCCTGGGTGAAGGATTCAATGGCAATTCAGACTTTATCTTGCATAGATAACAATGTAACCTAATCGTGTGTACTCTTATTAATCCAAAATTTAAAAAAGTAAAAAAAAAAAAAAGATTCAGCCAATCTATGGATCGATCTTCCAACTTTAGATGTTATCTTATTTCTCATAATCTTTAATGTCCTACCTCCCTCCCATAATTCCTCCCTCTTTTCTTTCTCACCACATTTTTTTTTTTTTTGAGACAGAGACTCAATCTGTCACCCTGAGTAGAGTGCTATGGCATCATAGCTCACAGCAGCCTCAAACTCTTGGGCTCAAGTGACGCTCTTGCCTAAGCTTCCCAAGTAGCTAGGACTACAGGTGCTGGCCGCAACATGCGGCTATTTTTAGAAATGGGGTCTTGCTCTTGCTCAGACTAGACTTGAACCCCTGAGCTCAGTCAATCCACCCACCTTGGCCTCCTAGAGTGCTGGAATTATAGGCATGAGACACCATGCCCAGCAATCGTCATATTTCCTGAGTGGACTGTCCTTATTTCCCACTTAATTTTTTCTCATCTCTTCTCGTCTTCCAACATAAGGCTGCTGAAAATTAGGAATTTCCAGAGATTTCTTTTTAAACTCTATGTATATGTTCCCAGTTATTTACTATGTCCTTAGCCTTGGCATGGCTAATTACATTCTTGCAGACCCTTCTCCTGGGGCTTCTTTTAATGTCATCTTTCCTGGTTCATAATTCCTCTGTGTTATTCCTTCTGTCGTCTTTGCAGTCTCCATTTTATTCTGTTAGCTCTTTGTTATGTAACATCCACCAATCTCAGTTGTTGGCTCTCTACTCTCCTTTTTCTATATATTCTTTTTATATTTTCAACTCTCATCTTCATTTAATTAATTTTCAAATAAATGCATTCATTCATTCATTTATTAACACTCATGGTGTCTCTATATTTCTGGTCTCAACTTGGTCTTTCAACTGAATTCTAATTGTCTAAGGCATGTTCTTGCTTTATGTCTTCCTCTTTGCTTAACCCTGATACAGGGTTCCCCTATTCCAGGCTGGACAGGGGACTGTCGGGGCCACTGTGGCACCCTGTTACCTTTGTGGGTGCCCGCTGTGGCACCCCATCACCATGAGAATAAAACAGCTGGGACAGGTATTGGAAGTACATGCTTTCAAGAGGTGGGCTTCCCATAGGGGCAGGGAGAGCCCCAAGTAACCTCTGTGGTGGCCTTATACAACAGGGGTGGGGGCCCACCTACTAGGATCACTTGCTTAATGATCACTATGTGCTCTTTCCCCAAGAACTTGACTCCCACCCTGTTGCACCACAAATATCCAAGGTTCAACACTTGCTTGCTAAGGAGTGATCTCATCTCACTAACACATGCAGTTGCTTGAGGGCTTGTCTCTGGGCTGCAAAACTTCTCCAGGCTAGCTGGGAGATTGTCCTGATCCCAGCACTTCCCTCCGCTTTTACAAGCCTGGTGCTCAATATCCTACAGGGGACCCCAGTTTCCCAGGCCTGGGCAATTTCATGAAGGGAATGTCCTGCCATTCTGCCTTGAGCTGGAGGGACTGCATTCATTCATTTATTAATACTCTCATTAACATTGAAAAGATGTCTCCCATCTACCAAGTCCTGGCCAAAGGACCCACACGGAGACTTCCCACCTTGGATCTTTTCCTCTGCCAGAAGCTCTGGTGCTTTTTATTCCTTCTATGTTCCTTTCTGTCAAATAAATCCTGTTTTACCACTAATCTGTGGTTCATGGGTTTATTCTTCAAATCCCTGAGACAAGGATCTACTGCAGAAAAAAAAAAAAAATCCAGTAATAACCTTACCAAATCTAAAAATTTACTTTTCATGTTCACAAAATACTTCCATTACTCAACTCCATTTCCAATCTTTTAAATACTATTCTTTCTACTATACAGGCTCAAATCATTGGAAAACCCATGGCATTTATCTTCATTTTATATTTACTGATCCTAACCAATAACTAAAATTTTTATATAGTTTGATTCAATCTCTACTTCTACATTCTACTCCGTTAATTTTGGTCCTTATCAGAGCATATCTAGATATCTATGCCACCTTGTAAGAGGTGACTTTGCTTTCAGCTACTCTGTTATATTCCCTGTAACACAGCAAAACTAAGCTTCATAAAATACAAATTTCCATTCTATTAACTTTTGTCCTCTTAAAGCCAAGGGAACCTGCTAAGTTGAGGGAAAATTCCAGATTTTTAAATTTTAAACATTAGAAATTCTCTTCCCATTAATTACAACTATATTTATCTCTTCCTACCCTCAATGCTATTCCCTTTTTACAAACCTTCCTTTCACATATGCAAATACCTTCCCACCTCCAAGCTATCTCATCTCTCCATAGCTTTCCCAGTCACTCCAAAATACATTATTCACTACTACTCTGTTTTTATCCAGACCACCCATTTAATATTCTGCCTTACTGCATATTCTTATTTTCATACAAATCATATGTATTACATAATGAAATCATACCAAGTTTAAAATAATTTCTACATTAAATTTTGAAAAGTATACTTCATATGTTTTAATAGTATTTACCATTGGTCAATTGGTGTGCTAACTGGTACAAAAACAAAAAATGTGAATTGAAATGCAATTTTTGGAAGTGCAGTCTAATCATGAGGCAGTGTGTAGAGAAAGTAAGAGATCAATCTCTAGGCCTTATGGCCTGGATTTTAATCCAGAGTCCACCACAGTCTTGGGGAAGTTACTAATCTATGCTTCAACTCCTCGTCTGTAAAATGGGAACAATAATAGCGCAAGCCTCATTCAATTGTTGCAAAGATTAAATGAGTTATCCCCTGTAAAGAACTTATAAAAGTATATAGTATGTATAAAGTTCTTCGTACATATTAACTATCATTATGGTGGTAGTTTGTTAAAATGTTAAATTATTCATGTACTTTAATAGCAATTTATTTTTAAAAAACGTCTTCCAGAAATGCATGCATAAATACATAAAGACTTAAGATTAACATTTTTATAATGGTTAAAAAGATTGAAGACAGCCTGTATGTTTATAACTAGTAAAGTAGTGAGTAATCATACATCTTATGAAATACTATCAATTCACATAATGTGTGAAGGAAACTGTAGTTGGTAAGAAATGAAGAGATATATATAAATGATCAAATAACATAATGATATACACATTACCCAATTTTGTGGGGAAGAGAAGAATGTGAGTTTTATACACGTATGATTGAAGGTGTGGAAGAATCAAAATAAAAACGCAGAAAGTGAGTTGGCTGAGTATTAGCATTACCATCATATACTTTCATTTTCTCTGAATTGTATTCAATGAGCATCTATGACTTGCGAATTAAAATGTTTAAATATACAAAAAAAGAACTAGAAAATTGGAGCAAGAAAATATAAACGACAAGTTTATTTCACCGATTTAAAACCTTCCTATTGGTAGAAGACCAACTTCGCTAATGTATCTCGTCATTTTGATCAGGATGTTATCCACCCTGCCGAGCAGATATCATGAACAAATTGCTGAATGCAGCATGTGAGTAATTCAACGGTGTTGAGAGAAAAATTGGTAATGTGCATTGACGGGTAGATGGAGCGGTGTCCAGAGCGATCTGTTAATAGCACCTAGGTGACAGCAGAAGACAGAACTGACTTCCAGTAATCAATTGAGAATGCTCACCCAGAAGAATGCTCAAGAAGCTTTTTTAAAATCCATGTTTAACAAAATTAAAAAATCAGCCGTTACAGATAACAATTCAATCAGATCTAAGAGATGACCACCATGACCAGCAGTAGGTCTAAGATTCAGAAATATGGCTAAGATCTCATTTAATACCAAAGATTTCACTGCAAGCAAAAAAGAAAAAGAAAAAAAAAAAAAAACTCTCACACACAACACCTGAGAAAATGTGACTCCCATCATCACTCCAAAGCAGCAAGAGACAGGTATACTCAAATTAACTCTCCAACAGAAAAGGCAAAAGGACTTGGTAAGGTACTGCTCTGACCTTTTTATTAAGAACTGGCTGAATTTAATGTAATTCACCCAGGACAGCGTAATAAGGAACTGTCATGGGCAGAATGAATAACATTTGTCAACAGAGAAATAGAGACTAGAGAATGGTTCCATTTCCTAGTGAACAAAATGCAAGAAAATCTGTGTTGCCTTTTCTTCTTTTTTATGAGTCTACTTTGTTTGTTGATTGACCATTATACAGTACTAAGACTTTGGAGTTTGGAATTTATAAAAAAAGAGACTTAAAGTAAATGAGAAAAGTATAATTTATACATCTGTTTATTGATGTATTAATAAACATCAATAAATGTATCGATGTATTGATGTATTTAATCTCTGCCACTTGGCTAGAGATTGCACAAAAAATAATAATACTCTGGTTTCTCTTCAGATCATATCAATCTTTCGCCTTTTACTAAAAATAAGCAGCAATCTGAAGTGAGGGCATTGTACTTACTACCTCCAGAGAAAAAGAATAAAACTCGTAGACATAATAACTTTACTAGATGATGTTTTTGTGATCTGAAAGATTCGGGTTTGAATTCTGGTTCTATCACGGACTATCTGTGGTGATTGTCCCTTGGGGACAATTTCTTTATCTGTGGAATTGAGATCATCGCATTCCCTTTACAAGACCATGAGGACAAAACGAGGTAGCACTGGTTGAAGTCACAGTCTAGCACATATTAGGTGCTTGTAAATGTTCATTCCTTCTTGTCATTTTGTTTTTATTTGAATAAGATGATCTATTTGTCTTATAAACCCATTTCATCTTTCTTGTAAACTTAAATTCACAGATGTACATGAAGTTTTAAGGGAAAAGTATCTGGAAATACATTGATTTGATTTTAGCTTTTTGATCTAAGGTTAGCTTTAGATTTGATAAAGCAGACTAATTTAACTCTCTACTCTTATGGTAATGCTATTCTCTTCCTAAAAATCTTGAGCTTCATCTGATAAATGGAGAGAAGTTGGCTTTTCAGTGAATGCAGGAAGAACATCACTCACATACCTTTTGAGGACACTGCAAGTTTTGAAGTAAACACACACACACAAATACAGAAACAACTGTTTGTTTGAAATAAAAACAAAAGAAAAAGAAAAAGGCCTCAAATAACTCCCACAGACTGTATTCTTAGCAACTACCATATCATTCCAGCAACTTCCTAAGTTCAGACTGCTGAGAAACACCAAGGTAGAGGATAGGAGTAAAAATATTTTTTTCTTTCAAAGAAAATGTTGAACCAACTCTGGAAAAGGGAAAGTAGGCATGGAGAAACAGAGCTAAGAGACAGTGCTCTGAAGGAGTTTAACTACTGGCTTCTAGTAGTTTCCATGGCCCAGCTCCCCCTGGTGATTGGAGCTTGGTTCTCCTGAGAGACTTGCCGGCATCCTTACAATTCATCCTTCTCTTTACTGTTTGGGATTACAGCTCTGTCACAGCCAACTGATGGCTGCATTCGTAATGTAGGATTTGCCATAGAACAGGTTACTATCCCTTTTAATGCATAATTTTTTTAAGTTTTAAAATATAAATCTAAGAATTGAGGCTGAAGTCAGATGTCATCTTCTCCATAGAATCCCTCCTGATCCCTCCACAGGAAACCCTCTAAGGATAAGACTCCATTTATAATTCATTTAAATCTCCTAGTATTTTCTATTTGATAATAGTTATTTGCATATTAAATACATGAATTTCTAATTCAGTAAATGTATGAACTTCTTAAGGACAGAATCTGTGATAAATTCATCATGTAATCCTGTGGGTAACCCAGCACCTTAAACTCAATATGGTCTCAGTAACAGAGGGCTTGAAACACAGGCTCTAGGTTCAGAGCCCAAGACTGAAATTCAGCTACTAACTCAGCAGGTGCTCTTGAGCAGTTCTTTGATCTCCCTAATCAGTTCCTCATTTGAGAAATGAAATAATATATGTATTGAGCAGATTGAACAACGTAGAGCACTGAGGACAGTGCCCAGGACACAGGGAAGGTGCAAATATTAGTGGCTAACTTTATCTCTAAGGGAGACTCATTGCAAAATCAGATACATTCAGAACTCAGGGTTTGTGTATGGTACTTGCATCACTGAAATTTTTCTCTTTTGATTAATACTGGCAAAATGCGAAATTAAATTTGACCCTTTAGATTCCCCCTAAGGAACCTACAAATGCTTCATACGTTCATGCGGTATTATAGTGACATACAACTTTTGAAATTTTCTACTGATCAAATATGGAAGCCCATGCATTTTTAAATTTGTTTTTAAATAAACCCTTTCAAATAAGAAATCTGTCTCGTGGAACTCTTGAAAAACTTTATGAAGTTTGTCATATCCTATTCTTAGTCATTTCTGAGTAAATTTCAAGTCCTATGGTTTTGCTCAAATCTGTGTTGAAAAGGAAGATATTGATTTACCTACATTAGGGAAAGGTAATCTAGGGTGGAAGACAGCCTTGATTTGGTGCAATGCCAAATAGCAATAGAGTGTGCTTGCTTAATAAATGTGCTTCTCTTTTGTACTTTAATATAACAAACCAATAGCCAAAGATAGATTTATTTTATTTCTCAAACTCCTTCTCACAAAGAATGGAAAACAAGTAGCTTAGCAAAGCCATGCCATGGTCTCACACACAGATGCCTCTTGCTTCCCAGCAGCACTCTGCCCAGGGTATGAAAACTGGCTCTAATTTGTTCTGTTTGCAAAGACAATAATAGTTGCAGGGTGCATGGGCCCATTATCCATGGACAATGCTTATACTGATAAAAAATGTTCATGAATTTTGCCTGTTAATAGGAGGAGGAGGAACACCATTCTAGCAAAGCATTTAAGTGATGGAGAATAGAGGTGTGAGCAGTTTCTGCGTTGTTCTAGCTACATCCTGGTTTATTGAATCCAGGACTGATTCACTTATTCATCATTCATCAAATATTTACTGGGTACTCACATCTCAGGCACTTAAGGAGATACATTACATTGCAGGTTTATAGAAGACGCAAAGTCAAAGCATCAAAAGTGGGGGGAGGGCAGAACGCATAAATGCAGAGGAAAAGGTTCAGGCTTTCTTTTCTCTTGATCTGTACCTCTGAAACTGGCATAAACATCAAGATAAATAGAAAATGTTCTAGACATGGACTCCTGAAGCAGAGATTTGTAGTGATGTCCTTACTTAGCCTCTGAACCTCTATTTTTCCCGTTGGTAAGATGGGAATGGCAGTATTTCTCTATGTTTTGTGATCAAATAATACCATGAATATAGATATTTGAGAAACTAAAATCTGCTATTAATGTAGAACATTATTATAAGAGATTAAGTAGGAAAAAGTGGATGGTGATAAAAGTATTATTTTACCATATTTATTATGTATTATTTATAGTAGTGCAATTACTAATTCTTCATTTAATAAATATTTGTTGAGTATCTGCTTTCATTTTTGAATGAAAACAACCTCTCATTTCAAATACCTGAGTATTTGTGCTATAATAAATAGAGCTAACATTGACCGAGTGTCCCTACATAACAAATGTCCTTACATCATGAAGAAAGCCTGAACTATTTCCTCTGCATGAATGTCCTTACATCAACTTTAGGAGATGAATCTTTATTCTTAAGGCATTGTCTGACATGGAAGCAGCCAACTTGTTCTAAAAATAGAAGAAAAAAATTTAAAGTATATAGTGAAATATAATCAACAGAAATGGAAGCAGCCAATTCATTCTAAAAAATGGAAGAAAAAATTTAAAGTATATAATAAAATATAATCAATAGAAATGGACTCATTTTTTACAACTTAGCAGTATCCAAGCTAAATAAGTATAAATTAAATTCTTGTAATGAACATTACCCAGTGCTGCTTCCATCAGTGTGGTTTAGCAGAACATAATTCTGCCCAGATCATACCTGCTAGAAATATTCTCCCCATATTTCTGGGGAGCATCAAACTGTATCCTTGGACACAGACAGATTTCCACTCTGAATTTCCAAATTCCTAAAGCAATATTACAGAATTTTAGAAATAAAAAGGACCTTTGAACAGAAGTGCTTTCTACAGTATGCTGGAAAGATTCAGTCTTAGCTTGACTATTTCCTATCATGTTGATGTCACCTGATAAGGCTTCTGCTTCTTTTACTGGATAGCACCAATGATTAGTACTTCTTAAAAAATATTAAGACAAGGCCCATATCCCTGGAATAATCTAACACCTCAATTTTTAAAAAGTCATAATTGTGGTCCATGAAAATTAGACATAATTGGAAAATGGTTTATATTATTGGCTGGACTTAATAGTGTTTTTCTAAAGTCACAATAAAAATTCTATATAATGCTTATACTTTCATGACACCTAAAATCATCATTAATATGAGCAACCCCTTATGATCTCTGACACCATGTGTTACTACATTATTAACCAATCTCCTCAAATAATATTTTGCATTCTTAATATGTGTCATATGTTATCAGTCCATGAAAAGATCAAAATCAACTACTGCATTATAATTTATTGATTTTACATGGTAGGGACTCTCTCAACCTTTCTGCAATGCCTCAGGAAAGAGATGATTTTTTATGCCTAATAATCTTCCCTCCCCTTCCATTATGTCTTTCTCCAGACACCTATGTGGGGTTCATAAGCAGAGGATCCCAAGTCATGGGCTAGGTAAGATAAACCTCTTACCTGTGCAGAAACTCTGGCCTGGAGATTCTGTGGAATGTCTTTCTACCAGAGGATGCTGGGTCCCCACAGTATTAGGTAACACGTATCTCCTAACACACCTGGTAGGAGTCCTCTGGCACACTGATGCTTCCCTTGGCTCTTACTTTCCAGTCCTGCCTGTACAATGATTTATAGCGCTACCTTGTTTGAACTAATAGCTGTTCTCATTTGGTCTTCTGAGTTGTTATTATGATCATATGTGTATGTGCATAGCAGATGGTAGCTCCTCAGAATAAGCCTGCACCCTAAAGTCATTTAAATCCATGTCATGGTCATTCTCTATTTACATTCCAGTTCACAGATAAAAAGATCCACAGAACTGTAAACACCAAGATTGGCTAGCCTCAGTAGTCAGTTTCCTATGGAAATGAGTTATCTAGAATTCACAGAAAGGCATGTTTAACATGTGATACAGGAAAGATGCTTTTAAACGTAGCACTTTGGGTAGAAAAAATGTCTATAGTTGGAATTAGCATATTGATATGCCATGAAAAATGTATCTTTCTTGTAAATCTAAGCTCTGAGGTTGAACTTGCAAACATTTGTAGTTTGAACTTTCAGACTGAGTAGTTAAGACCTTGTCCAATGAAGCTATACTCAGTCATACTGGGTGTTTGATCAAAATTGCAGCTCCTGTGGCTCAAGGGGGTAGGGGGCCAGCCCCATATGCCGGAGGTGGCGGGTTCAAACCCAGTCCTGGCCAAAAACTGCAAAATAAATAAAATAAAATAAAATAAAACACTCAAAGCAAGTCCTAAATGATAATTATATTCATTCTTGAAGACATTTCTTTCATTGAAAATTTTAAAAGTCGTTTTTCATATATTTTTTATGCTTTGAAGAAATGTGACTGCTTCATGTAATCATTCAACAGTCTGAATGACTAACGCGATGAAGCGGTAAATACACTCCATTTGGCTACATTTCTATGCAAGACGAAGTGTGATTCATGAAACTTGAGTCTATCCAAATAAGCCAAAGACTGAGACAAATGGAAGCTGTCCAAGAATTTGGAGTTATTTATGGAGAAAATGTTACAAAATTTGTCACTAAAACTGCTCTTAGCATGAGTACTAGAAAATATATATTTTAATGGCAAAATAAGAGTTGAATATAATTTAAGTCTTAGATAATTAAAAACAAAATATTACTAATTTCATAATTAAGAATATGCTTCTAAAGTATTTATTATACACTAGGTATTGTTCTAGGAGCTGTACACATATTGATTTATTTAATCTTTTCACCACCACCCTAAGTGGGTAGGTATTATTATCACCCTATTTGTATGGTAAGGGAACTGAGGCACAGAGAAATTAAATAACTCCCCCAATATTACACAATTAATAAGTAGCAGAACCAGGATTTAAATGTTAATATAAGCATATTTTAGAGGAAAGGCCAACTTAATTGAGAAGATACATTTAAAATACACCAGCATTTCTTTTGTATCTGAAGGTTTGGGGGCTATGACTATTTGATGAACCACCACAGAAGCAAGCGGGGGGGAGTGGTGTCGGTAAACAAAGAGGTTCCCTATGCAGCTGGCAGGGGCTGCTGGTTGGGTGTGGAGCTCCAGAGGCTGGAGGAGAAAGGTGCCCTGCCCAACCTCTGCTGTCTTATCTAGGACTCTTTAATCTCTACCTTCTGCTTATGTCTGATACAGAAGCTGGCACAAATTTGTCTTCTGGAGACTTAAGTTAGACATCTAGAAACAATCTTTTTTTCCTTCTGAAACTTATATGACACAATGAATAATGAATTGTCATCCTTTTATTTAAAAAGTGATTTAGTCATTAAAACATATCCAACTTGACTCTTGATGTATTTTATTAAATATATCAATATCTTAAATGAAGATGTCTATTTCTTACTTGAGTAAAGTAAAAAGATGCTTGCTGTTTGCATATAGGCAGGGTATGTGCAGGGTAGAGAATCAGGCACAGGGAGATGGGCAGAGGTAGTCCAGTATCATCTGGCCTCACTGACCCTCTCATTTACCCTACCAGAAAGGTCTATAAACTGAGTTGAGGTAGACGGGAGGTATAGAGGCCGTGAAGACCAGTCCTAAACTCCTTAGTTGTGAGATTACCAAATGTGGAGATTGTAAGAACGTATAGTTTATAAAAACATTATATAATCTATGCTTTGTCCACCCTGACTTTTATAGTCACTCTAAGTGAACTGCACTGTATGGATTAGTTGGTGATTGCTTTCAGAATTGGGAAAGATTCTCACTGTGTACTGACCACATAGGAACTTTTGAAGCTTATGCATGTTTCATGGGCTTTTTCAATTGTTCTGGTAGGAGGAGAATTCCATCATCTTATTTGCAGTTGCTTCACTTCATTGACATTTTTGTAAAATCAACTTGATGGTCTGAAATTGAAATCTAATTTTGAACCCCAATCAATAGTTCATAAAATCTATGATGGTACTAAAATATTGCTGGAAGGAAAACAAAGTCTGGGTAGCTTTTAGCCATATTGATGTGTAAAATCAACCTATAAGTGACTGAATGTTAAGTGAATGAATAAGTCAATTTCTGAGTGGGATGCTGGTAAACTGTTGTCAGCCTTAATCTATCAGCTTAGTTATATCAGCGAGTATTCAGGTGGTTCTGCTTCCACACATTCAAGTTTCCAGTTTCTTTCTTCCCATATTGTCAGGAACACTCAAACTCCCTGGTCAACCAAGTAAAGTCAAATGCGGTCACAAGGGCGGCGCTTTAATCTGATAAAACATCACTAATCATCAAGAAAATGCAAATAACTAAAATGAGGTATCTCATCCAGTTAGAATAGTTATCATCAAAAAGAGAAAAAATAACAAATACTGGTGAGGATGCAGCAAAAAGGTAGCTTGCACACCGTGGGAATGAAAACTAGTACAGCCACCGTGGAGAACTCTATGGAAGTTTCTTAAGAAAATCATGAAAACAATAAAAACAAACAGAAAAACTACTATACAATCCAACAATTCCACTACTGGCCAGTTATCCCAAGGAAAGGAAAAATATATAGGAAGGAAAACTGTACCCTTCCTCCACTCACTGCAGTGCTGTTCACAATAGGCAAGATATGGAACCAACCAACTTCTAACAACAGAAGAACAGATGTAAGAATTATAGTATAATACACAAAGAAATATTATAGAAACATAAAAAGAATGGAACCCTGTCATTCCTGGCAACATAGACAGAACTGGAGGACACGATGTCAAGCAAAGTAAGCCTGGAACAGTAAGTTAAAGGTTGCATATCCTCAGTCATATATGAAAGCTAAAACATGTCGATCTCACAGAAGTAAAACACAGAAGTTGCTAGAGACCAGGAAGGGTAGGGGGAAGGCAGGGTTAGAGATTTGTTAAAGTACATAAAAATGCAATTAGCTAGGAGGAATAAGTTTCAGTGTTGTAAACCACTGTAGGGTGAATATAGCTAACAATAATATATAGTTTCAAGTAGCTTAAAATAGCTAGAAGTAGGATATTAAATGTTCCAACACAAGGGAATGACTAATGTTTGAGATGATGGTCATGCTTATTATTCTGATATGATATATTATATGTATGGAAACATCACTATGTATTTCATAAATACATATGATTATTATTTGTCAGTTTAAAAAACAGTAATCTGTCTGTCTCTCTTGATGCCATACACAGAGAAAGAAGGCCATGTGAGGATAGGGTGTAAAGATAGCTGTCTGCAACCAGGGAGAGGGGTCTCCCCAAAGTTAACCTTGATAGCACTTTGACCAGGGACTTACAGCCTCCAGAACTGTGAAAAATAAATGTCTATTGTTTAACCTACTCAGTATGTGATATTTTGTTATGATAGCCTATAACTGCCATAACAGTTGTGTGATTAATACATTCTCCCTGTTGAAAGCAAAGGAAGAAACATCTTCCCCTTTCTTAGATCATTTACTTCAAAAAACTGGTAGGCAGACTGGATTAAACATGGCAGCCGAGTAACAGCTTCCTTGCAACTGGGCACAGCGAGTCTGGGGAGACAGGAATCCAGGCATCTCTGGCCGGTGGGATCTGCCTATAATCATCCCTTTGAGGATACAGGGAGCCAGCAAGGGACTTCTGGACCCCAAAGGAGAACAAAAACAGTGGAGAACTGGCAAGTGATTGCATGTGTTCCATCGACTTAATCACCCCGGCAACCGTGAGTACAAGCATAAATGAGACTGCAAACCGGAAGGGCCTTACCTGTGAACTAAATGTTTTGGTGTTCTTGGACTTGGCACTCAGTTGAACTGCCTTGGGGAGAGCTTGAGCAGGAGTGTGGAGAACTTTGGGCATTGTCTGGGGCCCCAGACTGAGCCACTGAGCCAAAGAACTGCCCCGGCAAGCTCCGCCTTCAGGGTTCCAGAGCAAGGATAGGGCGGGACAAAGTAACCTAGTAACTGAGCAGCCTAAAGGTGGGGAGTGAGCTGCTTTACAGCCTTAATCCTTAGGGGCAGAATGAGACGGTTTTGGCACACTGGAGCCTTGGGCTGTTGCCCTGGGTAGAGTGCCGTGACGTCACAGCTCATAGCAACCTCAAACTTCTGGGCTTGGCACTGCCCAGACCTCCATAAGAGCTGTGCAGCGACCCCCGCATGGTGACCTGCACCCACTGGGCCTCCGCATTCCCTGACAAGGAACTGCGGGAGCCACGCAACCCTGCGTCCTCCCTCCTGTGACCTCCCAGCCTCCACACTACCCCGTTCATCTGGCTAGGGACTCTGGTAGCCGTGTGCCCTCTGGAGCCCGCCCCGCCTCGGCACAGAACCCTTCTCCTGGCCAGAGACTGCTGGAGCCTTGGGCTCTCTGTGCCAAAACACTGGGCAGCAGGCACTCCCAGAATCGTGCGCACCATGCCCAGTCCTGTTGCTGGATCCGGGTGTGTCACACACAAGAGCTGCTTCCACAGCCTGAACTCCTTAGCTATAGCAGCCCTGGAGGAAGTACACAGGGTCACTCCCTACAAAGATCCAGCAACAATAGAGTGAACCCGCTGGGGTCTAATCTTGAAGAGACACCTCCCCAACTCTGAGGACAGCCAGAGGCAATTGTGAAAAACAATCATGAGGCAAAATCAACAGAGAAACTCTGGCAATATGAATAATCAGAGCCGATCAACTCCCCCAAGGATCAATGGG
>CAUYPK010119423.1:0-53864 GCA_963574355.1 Loris lydekkerianus
GGAAAATGCCAGGAAGGCTATGTTGAATATTGGGATGAAAATGTGTCAAATGGTTTATGAAGCTAGTATATGATGCCCCATGATCATATCAATGTACACAGCTATGATTTAATAAATAAAAAAAAAAAAAAAAAAAAAAAATTAAATTGTGCCACTTAGATTGCAGAGATTAGACACCTGGTGATTTAAAAAATATATCTTTGTTACTTCTTGAGTGAAGTGCAGTGGCTCATACCTGTAATACCAGCACTTTGAGAGGCTGAGACAGGAAAATCACTTGAGGCCAGTTCAATCACAGCCTGGGGCAACAGTGAGACCCCATTGGTACAAAAAATTAAAAAAATTGGGAGAGTGTGGTGGCATACACCTGTAGTTCCAGCTACTTGGGAGGCTGAGGTGGAAGATCACTTGAGCCCAGGAGTTTGAGGCTGCTGTGAGCTACAATCATGCCACTGCACTTCAGCCTGGGCAATAGAATGAGACCCTCTCTCTAAGATATTTATAAAACGAAATTAAAGCTTGCAGAGAATACCAGATTCTGACCACTAGACGACCAGGATGTGTCAAGATAAGTTCTATAGATTTACTGTATAATATATTTCCCATTGATAAAATACTGTATTATATCCTGAAAATTTACTAAGAGAGTATATCTTATATTGTATTATTATCATAAAAAAGGGGGGGTTGGAAGGAAATTTTACAAGTTATTGCTATGTCTACAGCCTTGATGCTACTAATGGTTTCATAGGTATATCCTTATTCCCAAACTCATTGAATTGTGTACATTAAATATGTACAGCTTTTTATGTGTCAATTATATCTTAATAACTTTTTTGTAGTAAAGCTTGTAGAATTGTGCCATAATAAGCATTCTTATACATACCATTTTCCAAACAGTGACCCAGAATTCTCCATTTAGTACTTATTAAGATATATTTTAAAAAATATATTGCATATTATTTTAAAATTAAATTATTATTGATCTCAGGTTTAGAAATCTGTCCTATGATGTAATAAATATAAATTACATTTATCTAAAAGGGGTTTTGTAAACAGCATTATTATTTAAATATTTCAATTCTAAACAGTTTTGTTAAGCAATGATTTATGTTCTTTCTTTTAGAAAGGAAAGAGCCACTACCTATAGGGAATTTTTTCAAGTTATCTTTCAAATAATGACTGATTTGCTATGAGTTAGCCACAAATAATGCAAAAACTTTGTTATAGCTTCCTGCTTATTATATTTTTTCTCTGTGTATGTTTAACTGAGACATACAAGAAGCAAATCAGCAGATATCACATCCTTCCTATCAAGTCTGAGGCCATTAAGTGAGTTAAGTATGCCCAGAATACTCAAAGGACAAACACAATTAAGTATAGTTGAAATAATTCTAATTGATGAAAGCTTACCAAGATCAACATGAGTCAAAATGTCATAGTTTTTAGAAATACAATAATGCTAGAGATGTACCACCTATTTAGTCTCATTTGGTTAGCAGAAAAGAAGGAATCATTTTTATAATTATAGAGATACTTTAAAATTTTAAAAGGTCATTTTTAAGATCATTACTCATAATTGATTTGAAATAGTGAACAACCAAGAGTTGTTCAACGCCTGAAATTTTACCAACCATTGGATTGCACTGTAGGTAAGTGTGGATGGTGGCCTGCTTCTGTAATCCCAGGTACTCACAAAGCTGAGGCAAGGGGAACCCATGAGCCTAGGAATTAAAGTCCAGGCTGGCAACCTAATGAGACCTTGGCTCAAAAAAATACATTAAACTGCATCATATTAATGGTTTCCCATTACTTTACCCTAGTCATGTGAATATTCACTAAGTTCTCCTTTTGAAAAAAATCACATATAAGAAAATGGCTTATTGCAGTTACTTAAAATACATATGGGTGATAATTACTTGGTAATTGCAGGCCTTTTTTTAACTATTCATTCTAGTTTTAATTAAACTTACAGGGGAATCATTCTCAGTTTATGTTTAGAAGCATGTGAAAAACAAGATAATCTAGAAGGCATTTATACAGGAAAAATATTTTCATTGTGATCCTTTATTAATAGAAGTAATCACTTATACTTTGAGTGCTTATAGATTTTATCACAATACAGTATGGGCCTTGCTATGGAAACTTGCTAGTAAAACTCTTGGTTTGTTATGTCAGCTTTCTTGTTATGAAATGTCAAGATCTAGTAATATTATTTCTTTTTTCCCCCCGCAGTGGAACACCCTGACAAAATGGCTAATGACCAAGGTATGGTGGCTCCATCTGTCCTTTGGTCCTCCTTGTATCAGTCTTACCCGTTGGAAATGTCAATCATTACTTTGTATTCCTCTTTTCACCTGGTCCATACACCTGATGAAGCAGCCCCTGGCGTGATGATTAATCTTGTTAATGAAGTTCTGCTTGGCTGAGGCTGTGGCTCTGATAGGGAAGATGTAAATTTTCTTGAGAGGAAATTGTTTTGTCTCTCTTCGGAAGGACCAATTAAAATGTCAAGCTTCTTTGTATGAAATAAATTTTTAGTCTCTGTCTGCACTTCTGAATAATTCACATTAAGTATAATTAAGCTCAGCATAATTTTCAAGCTGCTCTTACACCCTTTCGTGAGCTGTGGATTAAAGTTCTGTGGCTCTACAGAGAAAAGCCATAAATTATATGTGCTTTTCCTCTGCAATGAGCTTCTTTTTAGAAATAAAAACCAAGTTGGAGCAACTTTTAGAGCATTATCATTGTTCATTTTGAAGTCAGAAAGCTTTCATTCTGAGCCTAATGCTGGTCTGAGTCGAAGTATTTCCTCATCCTTTCATTCTTTTGCCAAAAGTTGATTTGTAGAGAGAAACAAGAAGGATTAGGCACAAACGAAAAATGGAGATAAATAAGAATTATCTACCCACTTAGAGACACATATGAGTTTTCTATTACCATGGGTTATGGACTGATTGATAAAGTAGGATTCTATGGTCTTTACACAAAGGACAATTAGAATGCTGAGTGGAGAAAAAGAATAGTTTATGACTTTTGGTTTTGGGGGGGATGTTATATTCTTTCCAGGGGGAGTTTGAAAATCTAGTAACTGGTTATAGTCTGTGTTGTCAGAATTTAATGATTCAGAGTCTATAACTCATGTACTTTGTCTCCTGATCTGGACATCTACTGTCAACAGTCATGTCTCTTAAGGAACCATGTAATAAGATTAGGGGAAAAGTTTCTTTTTAGCAGAAATGCTTTTTAACTCTTGACAACTACTAAGTCTTTGCATGTTGGCTCTCACTAACGAAGGATGCCTCCATGAGTAGTATTTTTTTCAGTGATCCTGTGTTTGAACCATGCCTCTGTTTAACTAAATATGGCTAGGGGTTTACATGCAGAATAATAGAAATTATACTGTGCACAGAGCTGTCTATCTAGTGCTATGATTTCCATTAATCTGGCTGCCCCTGCTTTCTTCCACTGAAAATATGTTTTCATAGAATCAATATCTACTAAATCATAATATTTGAAACAATATTAATGATGAGTAATTAGTGCTTGGCATATATTTACTTAGCTAAATTAAATTATTAGTGCTGGCCAAATCTAACCCTGGAATAATAGAAACTGTTTTGTTATTTCAATTATAAAATAATTGAAACAATCTCTCATAACTTTCTTCACTTAAATGAGTTTCTAACTTCTACAGAGAGATAATTTCTAGTTTTTGAAATTATATTTAGAAATAATATAATACAGAAAAAGTTCACCAAAAACATTTAAGGAGTAATGGAACCAGTTGAAATGTTGCTGAGGTCTAGGAATGTAACCAAGCTTCTCAATAAATGGACTTTCACTTCTCTCATTGTTTTATTTGTTTGTTTCCTTTGAGACAGAGTTCCACTCTGCTGCCCAGGCTAAAGTGCAGTGGTGTCATCACAGCTCACTGCAACCTCAAACTCCTGGCTCAAGCAATCCTCCTGTATAGGCCTCCTGAGTAGCTGGGACTACAGGCAACAAGCATGAGCCATGATGCCCAGCTAATTTTTCTAGAGACAGAGTCTCTCACTCTTGCTCAGGATGGTCCAAACTCCTGAGCTCACAGGATATTTCTTCTTGGCTGCCCAGAGTGCTAGGATTACTCTTACTTTTTTTAAAATTAACTGTTCTGCTGAATATTATTTTAATCTACAAAAAATATATTTTGTAAATTGGTCATTTTACAAAAGGCATATAATTTAATTATTCCCTAGTCCCTGTCATCACACCCCTTCCATAGAGTTTACTCTGATTCTCATGTCTATAATGAAATCAGGTTAGTTATCAGAAACAAAAGGAATTCCCAAGAATTATCGCCAGTTCTTAAGCATGTCAGTACCCAGTAGAACCTCTATAAGTTGACCACCCAAGGAACTGTCAAGATACAGAGGTGGTCAATGTAAGGAACTAGGCCTGCTGTACTGATACGTACATGTGGTGCATGCCTGGTCCCTGAAAATTAGGTCAACTTAAGGAGGTGGTCAATGTGGGATATTGCCCACTATGGAGATTCTGCTGTTGGTCAGTTGTTCTTTTCCTTTGTCTAATATTACCTAGAGCTGTCACATATGATGTTACAGTTACACTCAGCACCTCATTCAATCATGACCGACGTAGTCAAGTTGACAGATTTTAAATTTTACATTAAACTCAAATCATTTGTAAAATTGAGAGGGACTGGTGACGTAGAATTTAGTGGTTATAAAAAATATCTTTAAATTCTTACATAAAAAATAGAAAAAATTTTCTGGTCCCCAGAATCTTTTTATAAACAAAATCAGTCTTTTTGAGTTGGTGACCATATGAGAAACAACCCATATTGAAGATCCCGCTAAGACTGTTGAAAATAATAGGAAAAGGCTGTTATTTACATTCCCACTTCTAGCACATAGCAAATCAGAGGGATATGTTTTGTTGTGCCCCCTGTTGGACCTGTTTGCCCCTTCCCGTTGAGAAACGATCCCACTGTTAGATTTGTAACAGAAGTGGAATTTCTGCTGTGAGAAAATTGCCTCTGAGAGAAAATTTAGCACCTTGGGCTAGAGTTAACCTTACAAAGATGAATGGTACATAGAGAAGCAGGAGGTTGAATTTGACTTGTATGAAAGTGAGGAAAGTTTCAATTGTTCTAAATAAGTACTTCCTAGATTCTTGTCACAACTATTATTATAATTACTTGGGATCTAAGATCCACCATGAGGAACATAAATATGAAAACTAAAAGTTATATTAGGATCAGTTTTTATTTAAGAAAAATGATTTTCTCCAATATGAAAATGATAGGCAACATAGCACTTTTAATTCCTTTATGTAATTGTGAATTGATTGTGTCCAGCATTTTTTAAACTCTCTAATCGTGAACTACTCTATAATTTTCCTCTTTGGTACTCCCCTTCTCTCTTACTCCAAGTCCTAATTATTTCTGTAGATTCTTCCAGGTACAAGTGGCCAATATATTTGGAAGTAACTCTGAGATCTTAGAGATTAACCACCATGTTTAATTTGGGGGTGAGGGAGGCATCTAGTAGGGTAGGGAAATTGCATAATTATGCGAAGAGAAAAGGGTCTAGGATAGATCTTTTTTCTTTTCCGTATTTTTATTACAACTCTTTCAATTAGTCTATATCTATGTCTGTATGAGCATGTATAGTCACAAAATGAATCCCTACGTAGCACTTAGCACCAGTTACTATTTTAAGACCTGGCATGATTCACTTACTTAATCCTCATAACAATTCTATGAAAGAGATACTATTATCAGCTCCATTTTAGTGGCAAAGAAGCTGAAGCTTAGAGAGTTTAAGTGATTTACCTATAGAAACATAGCTAGTAAGTAGAAAGGCCATGATTCAAACCCAATAAACCTGTTTCCAAAGCCCTGTTTTTAAGCACCAAGTGCATTTATCACATACATGTTACATATACATACATTTACATATATTTACACACACACACACACACATACACAGCCACGCAAACACATTTGACATACATCTATATAGTTTGATCTAGGCCAGACATGGTGGCTCATGCCTATAATCCTAACACTCTGGGAGGCCAAAGTGAGGGAATCCCCTGAACTCAGGAGTTTGAGACCAGCCTGAACAAGAGTGAGACCCCCATCTCTACTGAAAATAGAACTAGCCATATGATAAAAATGAGTATTTTTCTTCTTCTATGAAGATGCCTACTAATGAATGGCACACCTCTTGGGTGCAGGACACACTATGAGAGGGACTCTACATAACAAATGCAAACATTGTAACCTCATTGTTTGTACCCTCACATTAATCTGAAATTTAAAAAAAAATTAGAAGAACTAGCTGAGCAGTGTGGCAGACACCTGTAGTCCCAGCTACTTGGGAGGCTGAAGCAGGAAGATCACTTGAGCTCAGGAGTTTGAGGTTGCTGTGAGCTAGGCTGAAACCACAGTACTCTAAGCCCTGGTGACAGTGAAACTCAAAAAAAAAGTCCTATTTAAAGTTTTGTGTACTACTATTATACTAATGTGGACCCTCCTTTTCCTATCTTTGTGAATATTCTAAAGGACAAGACAAATACCTCTCAGCCTGGTGTATCTTGTTAGTGGGAAACCATAACATTGAGTATATGATCCTGACATATCATATGACTGTGTTAGCCAGCTTCTCCTGCCAATACAAAATTCCATATACTGGGTGAGTTAAACAGTACAAACTTGTTTTCTGACAATTGTGGAGGCTGAAAGTCCCTAACCAGGGTTTAGCAGGGTGAGTTTCCAGTGAGGGCTCTCTTCCTGGCTTGCCGACAGCCTCCTTCTCACTGTGTCTTCTCATGATGGAGAGAAAGCAAACATTCTAGTATCTCCTCTGAAAAGGACACAAGTGCTACTGATCAGGTCCCTACCCTTATGACTTTATTTAATCATAACTACTCTCATAAAAGCCCAGTCACATCAGGGGTTATGACTCTAATATGTGAATTTGGGGAAGGACAAAATTCAGTCCATAGTATCCACTTTCAAAAGCAAAGCTGTTCTTTCACTTCTTTACTAATTATCTTCCCAGGTTTCCAGATGAAGAAGCAGAAGGTTAACATTTTACTCAAAGTCACACAAATAATCATTGGCAGAGTTAGAAGCCAAAATGTTTTCTTCTCCTAGAGCAGTGTTTTTCCAACCTTTTTTTTTTTTAACACCTGGCACACTTGAACCTATAGTTAAACTTCTATACTTAAACTTCTTTGTTGAAACTTAAATTATGTTGATCAAAAAAAAAATAACAAAAAGGAATATACTTATAGTGCTTTAAACTTATTTTCAAAATAATTTAATTTTAATTAATGATCTTTAAAAATTTTTGCAGCATACCTAAGATCTTTACTGGCTGAAAATTGCTGTTCTAGAGTATGTGATATTTTCACCATAGATTGTGGCTAATTTGGATTTTTGTTGTTCTAAAATCAGCTTAACCTTTTCAGAGCTCCTCACAGAAGCATTTTTTTTTTTTTTTAATTGTTTGAGATTCATTGAAGGTACAAAGAATTAGGTTACACTGATTGCATTCGTTAGGTAAAGTCCCTCTTGTAATCGTGTCCTGCCCCCAAGAAGTGTTCCATACCCCGTAACCCCATCCTCCTTCCTCTTTCCCTCTCCCCACTTGCTCATTCCCCTACCCCACCCCTTGTATTAGCTTATATACTGCCTTCATATTAGATTGAGTACATTGGATTCTTGCTTCTCCATTCTTGTGATGCTTTACTAAGAAAAGTGTGTTTCTCCTCCATCCAGGTTACTACAAAAGATGTAAAGTCTCCATCTTTTTAGTGGCTGAATAGTATTCCATGGTATATATGTATACCACAGCTTGTTAATCCATTCCTTGATTGGTGGGCATTTAGGTTATTTTCACATCTTGGTGACTGTAAATTGAGCTGCAATAAACAGTCTAGAGTAAATGTCCTTATGATAAAAGGATTTTTTTTTTTTATTCTGGGTAGATGCCTAGTAACAGGATTGCAGGATCAAATGGGAGGTCTAATTTGAGTTCTTTGAGGCGTCTCCATACTTCCTTCCAAAGAGGTTGTATTAGTTTGCAGTCCCACCAGCAGTGTAAAAGTGTTCCCTTCTCTCCACATCCACACTAGTATCTGCAGTTTTGAGACTGTGATGAGGGCTATTCTCACTGAAGTTAGGTGATATCTCGGGGTGGTTTTGATTTGTATTTCTCTAATGATTAGGGTCAATGAGCAATTTATCATATGAATCATTTTAGAAAATTCCTTTCTTTAGGGTTTGCAATGGAGATTAGCTATAACTATAAAATATAGCTACTTCTTGAAAGTCTTAGATCAAATTTTTAATTTTAGGCTGTTATTTTTATTTATATCATCTTTATGTTCTGTTTATCTCCCAAATATCGTTCTCTACTTTGAAATGTGTATATGGGAGAACTGGTGTTCTTAGTATGATGAACACTGGTATTCTTAGTATGATGAACACTTAGTATGATGAACACTGATGCTTCCCTGCGGCCCCTCGTAGGAAGGGTAGGTGATACAGTTCCATAAAGAGGGCAAAAATTCTTGTGAAATGATCCGTATCATTCCTGAGATGAATTATGAAGTAAACACTCACTCTGAGCACTCTCAAGTGTCTTTACTTCTCCAGGGCCTGGCAGAAGGATGATCTGAATTACTAGGCTTAGGGAAGTGCCACATACTCACAGGCCAGTTCACAGATCAGAAGGAGAAAGCCTGTTGTAAACTGCATGCCCAGCAGGGAGGGAGAATTACTCCACTTGGAATCTTGGTAATAGCTGATAATGCTCTCACTGTTCCCATCAGCTGTCAGTCTGGCTGTGCTTTAAGAGCACAGGAATGGAATCAGATACCTTCATTCTGCAGTCCTGCCACTGTGACCTTCTGTGTGACTGTGGACTCCTTATCTTTAAAATGATGAAATTCACCCAGATTATCTTCTGCCTTCTTCAAGGTTTGAGATTTCCAGGCTTTAGGGTTGGTATGAGAATATACAACCCCAGGCACAGCATCTTTGCATGATGCAGGATCTCACATTTAAGGCTTTCCCCCCTCATGTCAATTACCCTCACGTGCACTGTGCATGTGCTATCATATTTCATTCTCATAACAAACTGACAGATGTAAAAAATGAGGCATGAAGAGGTTAAAACTTGTCCGAACCCCACAGCATATAAGTGGTGTGAAAATCAGTTATATATAGTGGATTCTTTTATGTCATACCCAACTAACATAAAGTCAAGAGGCCATGAGGAAAAGTACTCAGGTCATGTACATTTATTCCAGGAACTGTCTTGCAAGCCCAAACCCCAAAGTGCAAGGTCCTCATTGTGACTCTGGGATTACACATCTTACCTAGCAACTGCTGACCCTCACTAATGTATGTATATATATATTAATCTCTATATATTATATATATAATATATATATTATAAACATTATATGATATATATAGTATACGTATATATATATAGTATTTTAGATATATATATTATATATTTATTTATATTTATATATTTATTTCAGGTAGACAATGGTTAGACCCAAACACATACCCAGGCTATTTAATCTGAGAACCTCTGCTCTTAACCACTCTAAAATTTCTGGCTCTTTCTTATCAAGCAAGTTAAGCCCAAATGGCATCACCGTAAATTTGCGTAAAGGACTTCATCTTCCCTTAATAGGGTATTCAGGCGAAGTACTTAACACTACACCTGCCATTTTCCACCTGAGCGGTTTTAATCTCATGAATAAACAGAATGTTAATTGTTTCTAATTTCAGGGAAATAGGGTTTTCAAGGCAGTCTAGTCAAGCTTGGAATTTAGTTAATGTAATCCAGACTTTGCAGGGCTTGGATTACAGGATCCAGGCTGCTAATTTGAAAAATTGAAACCTTTAGCACCTTCTGATGGGAGCTGTTTAATTGAAAATTAAAGTCTTTTCTTAGCCTATTATTGTGTATAGTTTCAACTCAGTGTGTTATTCAATTGCTATACCTACTGAAAAAACCTGTTCTAACCTGTGCTTTTCTCAGGTTCAAATTTTTCCAATTCTAGAAATTATGACTGTGGTGAAATAATAGTGGCAGAAATGAGTAATGTACTTTTAGTGCAGTGCAAGGTGCTGATCATGTTCTCAGCAAGCAGTCAAGGAGCTGCTTATGTCAACTTCTCAGGAGTTTTTTAGTGTTTTAATAGATAACTTTGAAAGAAGAAAACATACTCGATCCTCATAAGAATTGATATGCATTATGGTAGAATTTTAACTTTCTCAGACCTGTAAGATGCACATTTTTTGTTTACAGGCCCTCCAGTAAAAATCTCATGAACAGGTTCTTCTCTGAAGACTCACTGGATTGCTAGATGTCATTTTCTTAGACATTCACCAAGTACAAAGCCTTCTGCCCACTTCAATCAGTCCTATACCATCTGATGCCTCAGTTTTCTTTCCAAAACAGATGGGTCCCTGTTGCTTGTGAGATGAGGTTATTTCTTTGCCATCAAGACTTTGTCTGATCTCAACATCTCTTTGCTGTCCTCATGGCCAATAGATCTGTCCCCATGCATTTGTTTGCCATAGTCACAGGTCACTCGGGAAAAATGCATTTTTTTCAGTTGGTTGCTATTAACTGGCACTATTTTCTCAGGTTCAATTCTACTTTTCTGCTTTCTCAACTGAGAATAATCTTCATCTTTTAAGACCCCTTTCTCAATTGTTTTTGAAGAATCTGTTTTTAACTTTCTGGCCTTTTACTCATCTATATGTGTAGAACACTCCGATTATTCTGACTGTAATATTTCTTCATTCTTGACCAGATTTTAAATTCTTCAAATACAGAGAACTGGTTGGATTCGTATTGTCACTCCTACATCCCTAATTAAGAACCATTTGTATTATAATTGCTTATATACGTGTTTATTGAAATGAATCACAAGATAAATGTTTGGGGAAACAGTTACAGAGTAATCTGAAAAGATAGGCTTTACCCTCAAAGGAAATGTATAGGTTGGAAAATCAACAATAATAGCACACATGGCCGTGTATACTGTGTATTTATTGATATTGGGAGAGCTGAAAAAGATATAAGTATGTTTGCAACACAGAAGATTGTATTCTGTAATCACCTACTAAAGCACAGAAAAACAAGTTCTCTATCACCCAGGAAATAACGCTCATATTTGTAGATGACTTTGACCTCCCGTGCCCTCTTCTTGATCTTTTTCCTTCCCATCCTTCCTTGTTAGTAGAAAATGTATAGACTTGAATTTCACCACCTGCTTGTAATTCTAAGTACAGAAAGAAGAAAATCAAAACTAATGAGTGCTGATGGGTTTTTGAAATTGTGGATAGGCAGTGTGAAAAGAACTGGACTCATTTTTGAGGACTCATTGAGAGGCTCTGTCCTAGGTCTGCAAAGCATTAGAAAATGTGTGGTTCCATGGGTCCATTTGCAAGGATCTTGCAATATAGTTCCAAGGACACACAAGGACATCAGCCCGACGTGAAAAATACACAATGCCAACTCAGGTGTTACCATATACATACTTAACGCTATAGGATTTCAGATGGAAAATTACTATAGTAGGAAAGACTTCTTAAAACCTAAAACTATATTCATAAATATGAGTAGAACTTGAACCAATAAAAATGATTTCGGGGAAAGAATAGTTGACGCTTTATTTAGAGGAATGCTAGGATCAGGAACCCAAGAAATTGGACAAATAGTGAGGAAAGTAGGCTGGGTTCAGGGAGTGAATTATTACCACAGTGCTGAGTAATAATACACTACTGTAGATAGATGCATTGGTGAAGAGGCTTTTATTTTTCTCTGCTCTAATGTGGGAGTTCCCAAGCTTTTCTACCTCTCAACACATCAAGTGCCTACTGTCTGCACTGGCCAGGGAACTCTGCACACCCCTGAACGGGAGCCCTGTGGACTCAGCCTCCCTTAGATGCTGGTGCTGAATGTTTGTTTCCTGCTTGGAGAGGTGTGACTGTGCCACAGGGACAGATAAAGATGTTCTGATAGGAAATAGAAATGAGATCTCGGTATCAGAAATCATGCAAGAGTTTTGTTCACTCTTTTCCTGCCACTTACATTATGCCTTTTTCTTCTTTTTTTCTGAAGTGCTGCTTTCATTTCTCCCAGTACTCTGACTGGTTACAAAGGAAACCCTATTTCTCCCTGTCAAAGCCTGTTTGTTCTTTATGTCCTTTTAAAATGGAGCCACCCGTCTCCAGTCACACTTGTGCACCTAAATCTCGCACTCACACACCAGGATCAACTCTCAGAAGTACTTTGATGTCTGTCCATCCTCCTCCCATCCCTTCCTATAGCTATTACTTCCCCCACTAGTGGTAAACTCATCATCATCAGAATCAGGCAGACCTGACTGCCTAAAATGCAACCCTGAATATATTAGCTAATCTTTGTGAGCTATAGTTGACTCGTCTATAAAATGGGGCTAATAATGTCTGCCTCATAGATTCATAATCACTATTATTCTCACCTTATTTATTTCAACAGTTTCTTCTAATCCATTTAGTCTTTACATTTATCCAAAATAATCTTTCTAAAATACATATTTAATTGAGTCACTTTTCCGCTTAAAATACCTTCAGCGAATCCCTGTCCCATACAAGATAACTTCTGGACTCTTTGGTAGAGCATATAGGGAGTTTGATTAATTTATTACTCCCTGACTTTCTAAGGTTGTCCACCTCACCCTTCCCGACCTGTCAAATTTCCATTAATTCTTTAATTCTCATGGCATATGCCACCTCCTCTGAGAAATCTTTTATCATTTTACTAGACATACATAGATAATCACTTTATTTTCTTATTATGTTACCTATTTAAAAGGTATATTTTTTTTAACTTTTGGAGATTGCTGTGTAGTTAAAATTATTCACAACCTGTTTTCCTCTTACTAATTTATGAGTTTCTGCAATAGTCATTTTATAGCTCTAATGCTCAGGACCGTGGACCTAGTCAACACATTAGTTGAGCGGGCGGATGGAGCATGGACAGATATACAAGTGATGACGCATGGTTCTCCAACAGTGTTGTCATTTTCCCCTACTAGAGGGCAGCCAGTAGGATGCTTGTGTTTGGGTGTTTTCATACTGCAGCTGCAACTGGAGACAGACAGTCATGTGGAGAAGAGAGAGCCCTTGTGCCCTGCTGCCTCATCTTCCTGTGCCGCTTGGCAGCTTCACTTTGGTGCAAACATATCTCACACCTGCCTTTGTGGACTACCCAGGTGGGAGAGGCTTTCATGAATCATTCAGTGGCCTTTGAGAACAGGTGCTCTTTCATAAGCCACCAAAGGCTGCCTTATCCCCCATGGTGTAGACTGGCTAATGAGCTAGCTCTTGGGAAGATCCAGTCAGCCAAGAAAGTGCCCATATTTACAGAAACAGATTTCTTTAATTTTAATAAAGACAAATGGCAGAATATAAAAATGATTTCTTAGACTCACGTGCTGGGCATTATTTCTGTTCAGTAGAGGCAAGAGTGCATACAAAGAGACCTGGTGAGAGGAAAAACTTCATAGACTGCCATCAACCCATCCTGCCATTAATGTTATTGAGCCATTTTAATCTTTATTCTGTTAGCAATTCAATGGTTAATCAGAAGTTTCCTTCTAAATGTAAGTGAATAATAATTACAATAACTAATAAACTTATTGGGCTTTAGATGTGCTGAATATTAGGACGTGGGTGATTAGAGAAATTGATAAGTTTTCATCAGCAATAAGGTAAAAGCATATGGACTAATTAAAGTTAGCATGCTATATGCCAGAACTAAGGAGATTTCTTAACTAAAATTTTTTAAAAAGGGGGTTAACTACTTTCCTGTGATGAAAAGATTTTGTTATCTGTCCAGATCCTTGGATTCCCTAAAATTTGCCCTTTCAGTTTTGTTTACTACCCTTGTGAGATGTCAAGAATATGAGAATGAGAAGTGGTTGAATTCTTAGGAGTAACCATTGTGCTTCTGAAAAAAATATTATATGTGGATGGATGGATAGAGATAGATAGATAGATAAGGTAGGATATTTGTGGTAAAGTTCCTTATTGATTCATGTTCAGGAATCCAGATATCACTTGGTTTAGCATAGTACTACTTTTACTATGGTGCTTACAAAAAAAGAATGCAATATTTATTAACATTTTTTCCTATTTTAGAAGATTGCTTGGGGAACTTTTCTTCCTCTGTCCTTTGCCAAGCTTGCAGGAGACTATACATATACCTCAGGGAGTCAAGATCCAAATTGTCCATGTCTGGGATGTACATATTTTACGTTTGGTCCAGGAATATCTTGACTAATCCCTAAGTCCAAGCCAAATTGTTAATAGCATCCTCTTTCACTCTTAGAATAGCCTTAATTTTATAATTGTATGGTCACTCTTTATGACATTTGTTCATGAAATTATAATTTCAGTTTTTAGTTTGATTTCTAAGGATCTTTTATTGTAATAGACATGTATTTAAAGTAATACATCTGCAGATGAAATAATTCTTAAGTTTTATGTTTAAAGTCTAACCATCTACTTAAAAATCTTGAGGACAGCTACATTCATAAATTTCAACTATATGATTACTTCTTTGCCCATTCTTTTTTCTCTTTTTTTCCCAAAGAACCTCTTTAAGATATGGTTCAAGGTTCAATTTATCCTCTTCATATTTTTGCCATTGTTCTGCTGCCTTATGGTCAAGTCTAGTGCTCTCTTACTATGAAACATACTGTCTTGATCAAGGTTCTCAGGAAGCCTTCTTCTGGCTTCTTTTATATCTTCATCCTCCTATATCGTATCATCATCTTATGTTAACTCTAGCTTATTGAAACCTGCAGCCTTGTAATACCATTTTTGAATACCATCCAGCCACTGGAATGATGCTGCAACAGCTGGTCTGCCAGCCATTTTGACTTGAGAGCTAAGTGCTCTGATTTCTAAGGATTCTTAACAAGTGGATTTGTTTCCACTTTTTTCTCTTGTTTCTCAGCAAGAGTCTACCCTGATTATATTTTAAGGCATAAAGGCAAGAATTGGAATTGGAAAAAAATTCCTTCCCCCTAGAGTTCAAGAAAAAGTAGACACTAGCAAATTGCACTGTCTCTGATTCAGAGTAGTTTATCAAATACATTCATATTCTGCAGATTTTTGCTTTCAGATTCTCTGCAGGTGGCAAATAACCAAAAGTTTTAAAGAAAGAGTAATAAGGATTGGTTGAACACCAGGGCTCAACATATGCTGGGCATATTTGCATAAAAATCTTGAGGGCAGCTACATTCATAGAAATGAATGGCTATACACTGACATATATACTATGATATTATGTTTTCTCTCAGTCAATGAACCTTCTTTTATGTTTATTTCAAAACAATATGTTGAAAGGGTGAAGAGAGAACATTAGTTCTTTTCTATAATATAATTTGAAATATCCTATGTGTTGATTATGATTTTTCTTCCTGGTTTTGGATGGCTTTGTTTAAAGTCAGCATTATTATCAACTGCATGGTAAACTGATCTTAGAAACATTTTCAGCTTCTGACAAATCATCTGCTTTAATTATATCTATATATGATCTGTGTGTTGGACAGTAAAACTGTATTCCGCTGTTAACATATATTCTTTATCCACTCATATAGAAGACAGAAACCAATGTAATTTCTATCATTATCACCAGAATTATTTCCAGAGAACCAATTCTAAAATCAAAAAGAGCTCACGGCTCTGCATCCTTGGAAGGATTCATCTCAAACGTTTGTTAGATGCCCAGTCAGTCCACTTGATTTAGATTATGGCCTGTGGGTTTTTTCCTAGGGATTGACGGTATGGAAGCCATCTTGGAGAGCTCTTTGTTACTCCCATTCAGGGAATGGATTTAAGGAAATATTAGAACTACCACATTCAGTTTTCTCCATGTCCTCTGCAGATTAATTTTCCATTCTCTCTTCCTTTAACTTCTATACAAAAAATCCAGACTCTAGGGCTGAAATCCCAAAATGAATTGATCTGTGGCAAGGTGCTGAAAATTGTTTATCCTAAAAAATAGTCCCCATCTTCCCATGTGAACTCCAAGTAAGGTTTAATTTGAACATCAATGTTGTTTCATTTTATACATGCATATCACAATAAGAATATAACAAAAATACTGTGACATGAGCAAGCACATAAAGAATAAATTGCATGATAGTAATAGCTTAAAACTTTTATATATCATTAACACATTGCAAAGCATCCTAAAAGATGTTAGTCACTCATTGGATATTGAGAGCACTTTATGTTCAGTTAACATAAGCATCCTTGGCATTTTATGTTTAGTACCAAGGAAGTAATAGTGTGCATACTTCCTAGAGGGGATCTTATCACTTCTGCCCAATATTTTCTCAATCCATAGACCAAGGGAAATCAAAGAGATCTTAACTTTTGTCCAAAGGAACCATATAGCATCTGCCAAAAAGTAATGAAAAGAAGACTCTTTTCAGTGTTCTATCCTGTAAATAAAATATGAAAGGTAAATCCTTAAATGACTTTACAGTTTATAATATTTTAAAAGTTCAAAGGAAAAGAACACAAAATTTTGGACTGGAATTTGCCTAAGAGTTACCAAAATAAAATACACCTAAGTATACATAAACTATTTTTAATAAGTCAAACACATCCCCACACTTCCTCTATTTTAAATGCACCATATACCTATTTCTCTTATTTTTCTTTCTGAAACCACCATTTCCTACTTTCAAAATCTAAGGTGAAAGTAGAAAATATTTGCTTTAGTTACCAAAACTTTCTGGCAGAAGTGTCTTGTTTTGTTTTGTTGATGAAATTATCTGGATGAAATCCCTACCTGGTTAAGGAATGCATCTTGAGCATCTTAGTTCTCAAGCATCTAATTCTCTCCCACCCTCTCAATTTGTTAGTAAGAAAATATGGGTATGGGTACACAGCAATACAGGGCAGCATTCTTCTTTATATTGTGTAGAATTGTGTTCATGTACTAAATTTTTATCACTTTGTTCATATAAAATCATCTACTAATCCATATAAAAAAGAAAAACTACCCAATTTCAATTCTTTGATCTATATTAAGTTTTATTTGGGGAAACAAAAGCCTATACTCTGAAATTTATTACATCATTTAAAAAAAAAGATATATTTAAATTTTCATTAATGTATTAACTCAAAATTTTAATTTTGAAAAATGTTAAAGATTTAGTACAGTATACAAAAAAGTAATTCACGGATTTTAAAATAAATATAATTGTTGCACATGTAATATTTTATGATTGAAAATAGTACATTAATTTTTATTTGCTTGCAGGTCTTTTTATAACACTAGATACATGAAAAACATTTTTAATTAAATCAATAGTGATTTTGTAATAAACAACTTAAATTACTGTTAAATTTTTAAAGTGAAATAAGAACCATCTGTAGTTAGCTAATATTAATTACAAGTAGACTTGTATAGGGTGTGATTGCAATGAATTAACTCTACCTGTCATGGCAGGATCTATATCTAATATATCTTTTTATACAACCTCTTCCCTGAGGATCTAAGATTATGTATTGCCTATAGTAGGTATTTAATAAATTTTGAAAGAATTATTGCCAGTTTTACGTTCCATTAGTAAAATTAAGACCTTTGGGATGGGGAAGTAGTTTATCTATCTTTGCATTAAATGACTTTACTACATTCTAACTAGTTCACTATTTCCCTATATCAGAGCTTATGAAATTAACCAGAGTAACTTAACACATCCCATATCAACAAGCCCTTAACAATGCTTTGGCATCTAAGCAGTAACACCCGAATCCTCTCCGCTTCAGTCTCCAATGTCTCTTCACTTGATGGCAGTGGGAGAACCTCATTATTACTATTATTATCACTTCTTATTATCCCATAAAGGAAGCCTTCCCAAAATTTAAAAGACATATTTCAGAGGATGGAAACTTAACAGTACACAAAGTTAAAATTTGATTCCCGTGTCTTTAGGCCAAGAGATGCCAGGCTTATCAATACCTTAGGAATGGATTTTGTGCTTTCCAACTTAAATACTGTAAGAAATATAAATTACTGTAAATTTAATCTTGTACATCCATGATGCCAAATTTCCTTAAGTATTTTCTGTCATTAAGAGTTACTTGATTTCCTTTTGTGGTATCAGTTTAATTAGAACCAACAAAACATTAACACACATCAATACACTGGATTCTGTAGGCAGAATGCCCCAGTTCAACCTGCCAAATCTTATTTAGAAGTATTACCAGAGTTGCTTTATCTTACCCAGGGATCTGACATGTGTGATGTCTGATTTCTTTTCTAGCTTTTGAAATTCATAATATATCAATAGCCTTGCTCTATTTTAGGGGAGCTGGATGTGTAGAGCTTTATGTCTAAGTAATACATAGATGTATTTGTGGGTTTGTTTGCTCGTCCTCCCACAGACTAGCTGGGGGAGTTGGAAACTTCATTAAAAAGATATTTGTCAGGATGC
Source organism: Loris lydekkerianus (assembly GCA_963574355.1). Taxonomy (NCBI): domain Eukaryota; kingdom Metazoa; phylum Chordata; class Mammalia; order Primates; family Lorisidae; genus Loris; species Loris lydekkerianus. The sequence continues at coordinate 18,556 of CAUYPK010119423.1, forward strand.
TCGAGGAAAGGAAAGCCCTCCAGAGGCCACCTACCTAATTTCCAGCCTCTCCAGGATTACTCCCAACAGAAGCCCGTTATTGCTTTCCCGCCCTAAGTGATGGGGTTGTTAGCATCTCTTTTGGCTGACTGCTTTGCAATCTAGCTGCTTTCAGTTCCTAGAAAAAGCCGTCTTAATATTCATACAGAACTTCTGTCTCGCCTCTGTTCTTCCAACATAGATCTCCTGGTTCCCTGTGGGTAAAGCTTATCCTCTGCTCACTGAAAGCCCAGATATGTCAGAGTTACATAAACAAAGTATTTGGAAAAGGGTTAGATTTGTTCATATTTTAGTCAGCCCACTAAAATTTTCACAATGCTCATTTCAATTGCTTGTCTCCCCACGGCTTCTCCTGCCTGCCCCACCCCCAGGAGCCTCTAACTTCACTCCCCCTCTTTATACACTCCCAGTCACTGGCCTAGCAGATTTCAAATGTTCCATTTTATGCCGAGGACATAATGTAATGTAATTGGATTAATTCCTTTTGTTGCTTGTTGGAAGCTTGACATCCTAACTTCAGCTCTAACTTGATATCAAAAGAATTTTTAAAATCATGAATGTACAGTCAGGGAACAAGATTCTAAGCTGTTTCTTCAAAGCTCTTTGACAAAGAAAATGATGAAATCTTGAGAAGGGTTTAGAAAGAGAAGTGTTTGTTATGCAAAAGAATGTCACAGGGTCAGGACTTGAAAGTCATAAAGATGAAGAAAAATGAAATCTACAAATGTGAGGAAACAACCTATGTTACTGTAGCTGATGGTCCCAGCTGGATTCCTCATCCACTAATTATAAGTGCTTTAAGAAATCATGATTTTAAACAAATGAATTGGAGAGTTATTTGTATTCTGGTGCGTGTTCACATATAAATTCAGCTCTGAAATGTTTTCTTATGGTGGTCTAGAACTCAAAATCTAATCAAACATTAATAGTTACAGTTCTACAAATATATCAGTAGGGAAACATATCACCTGGAGTTAAATACCATCAATTATATTTTGGATGATAGTATAATTATTTCCGGTTAATTCTTGGCTCAATATTCTTTTTTTTTTTTTTTTCTGTTTTTGGCTTGGGTCAGGTTTGAACCCGCCACCTCTGGTACATGGGGCCAGTGCCCTACTCCTTTGAGCCACAGGCGCCACCCGCTAGCTCAATATTCTTTTTGTTTGATTGTTTGTTTTTGTTTGTTTTTTCAGGAAATATATATATATATTATTTTATTGATATTTTATTGATATATATATTTAATTTCAGATTAATGAGAGGGTACCAAACAACCAGTTCATAATTTTTGAATCTGTTAGGTAGAGTCCTTCTTGTGCTTGTGTCCCTCACCCAAAGGAGTGCCATATACCCCTACATTGTGCCCAGTAAGTGGGAGTATCCCAAACCTATCCCCCTTATTTCCCTCCCTCCAAGTTGAATTTTCCTCTTATGTTGGTGTGAATTAGACCTTCTGCTGCCTTCATATTTGCCTTTCCACTCACTTGATACTTTACTAAGAAGAATGTGTTTCACTGTCATCCAGGTTAATAGAAAACATGAAAAGTCTCCATCTTTTTAATGGCTAAATAGTATTCCATGGTATACATAGGCCACAGCTTGTTAATCCATTCCTAGGTTGGTGGGCATCTAGGTTGTTTCCTCATTTTGGCAATTGTAAATTGAGCTGGAATAAACAATCTAGTGAAAATGTGTATATGAAGAAATGAATTTGTTTATTTTGGGTAGATGCCTAAGATTGGGATTGCAGAGCCAAATGGGAGTTCTAATTTGAGTTCTTTGAGGATTCTCCATACTTCTTTCTAAAGAGGCTGTATTAGTTAGCAGTCCCACCAGCAGTGTAAAAGTGTTTCCCTCTCTCAACGTCAATGCCAGCATCTGCATCTTTGGGACTTCGTGATGCGGAAATACTTTCACAACTGTTAGACACCTCTTGGAAGGAGCCTCAACTGAAGGAGCCTTCTTCCTTTCATAGTGTATTTGTAGGAAATATTTAGAAGGTATGGGTTGTGGCTTACCCACCAGCTTCTAATCTAGCATCTCTTTTCCATCTGCCTTATTCAGCACATGTAAAAAGAATACTTAAACCCCAGTTGCAAGATGAAATAAATATTCTGTCCCTTGTAAGATAGTAATTTGCCACAGTCATGTCAAGTGGATGACAAAATTGGCAGGACCTAGAAGCCATGACACCAACATTATTTCTGTTCTGAAGCACTCAAAAGAACAACATCTAGACCGATACCATGGTTGAATCCTTTCTTTGACACTTTAATGAGCATATTGAAGAAAACCAAAAGATGATAGAGATGGCTTCTCAGAGAAAAACTGAATTTTGCTTGTTTCAGAAATTCTATTTCTGTAAACAATTTTTCTCACACATGGAATATAAAACTTTGTCACAGGTATAAAAGCATTAATATTGTGAGGGTTCTTGGAGATGGCTAAAATAACAATCAGCAATTGTGTATCTTGAATTAGTTATTGGTTCTGTATGTTCATGTTGTTTCGTGTGTGCTTTCATGGTTTATATGCCAACTCACAGTCTGACATGCTTTCCCAATAAACAGGTCGCCATGGAGATGGAGGTTATTGGCCCGTTGATACTAATTTGATTGATAGAAGCACCCTAAATGGTAAGTATATAAATTAGGTTCTATTGACTTAGTTAGATTAATTAAATGGCTAACTGTAGAGCATCTAAAGCAATTTTTTTATTAACTATAAGTGCCAAGAACCCTGGACTTTGGTATTTAGTACAATAATAGATGAAGTTATTAACAAACCTGTAGTGCTTTCCACCAGGAGATGATGCCAACGGGAATTGACAGATGCATTAAAATAGAGAAACTGAACACGAGCATTTTATAAATGATACAAAGCTGTTAAATACCTTTTAGATTTTAAAATAAGATTTTATTTTTGTTTTATTTATTTATTATTAAGTCATAACTGTGTACATTAATGCGATCATGGGGCACCATACACTGGTTTTATAGACCATTTGACATATTTTCATCACACTGGCTAACATAGCCTTCCTGACATTTTCTTAGTTATTGTGTTAAGACATTTATATTCTACATTTAGTAAGTTTCACATGTACCCTTGTAAGATGCACCGCAGGTGTGGTCCCTCCTTTCCTCCCTTCTCTTTCCCCCTTCCCCATATTATTAGGCTATAATTCATAGTAGGGCTGAGTACATTGGATACTTTTTCTTCCATTCCTGAGATACTTTGCTAAGAAAAATATGTTCCGGCTCCATCCATGTAAACATAAAAGAGGTAAAGTCTCCATCTTTCTTTAAGGAAATAAGATTTTAAAGCATTATGAAATATGTAAAATATTGTAAAAATTGATTTTTTTTTTTTTTTTTTTAAGGAAAGGTGATACTAAGGTTGATTGAACTAAAACTCAACTCAGTTATATAACTTCAAGCTACTGGTACTTTTGGTCTACAGAGCACATTTGTTCTGATAGCATCTTATTTCCCACCACCAAGGTGAAGACACTAAATATTCAACACACTATTGAAATCTCTCCTATGTCTCAGTATTACCACATACTTCTCTACCATCACCCATTCCTCACTGTGATGTAAACACTCCCAGTCTGATGTTTCATGTGTGCTTTCATGTTTCGTGTGATTTATATGTATCACTAAATAGTATTATTTTACATTTTTACAAATTTGTAGAAACGGTATCACATCATATGTATCCTGCTGCAGTATGCTTTCATTTTTAACTTCATTTTTTAAGGTTTACTCATGTGTTTACAAATAGCTCTCATTCATCTTTGCTGCTATGTAGTATTCTATTTTATGAAATACCACATTTATTTATTTAGCCGTTTTAACAAGTCTTCATGAGAATTTGATTACTGAAAAGATAAATTTGCCTTTGGGTAGTCTCCTGTTGAAAGATGTGGATGGGAAGCCAAAATTGTCCGAAAGTTGTCTTCTGAGTATCAAATTAGAATATAGGGGTGAATTAAATGATATTTTCTAATATAGACTATGATAATCTAATGCATCCATTTTCCCCAAAGAAAATGGATTTATGTGTGTTGGGGGGGGGCGGTGGGGCAGGCTTGTAACGTGAAAAAATAGTATTAGTGATGGCTGGACTTCCTGTATAGTCCTTTATATATGGTATACATCTCTGTGGAATATACCAGATCACCAGATGCTTGGATCTTAGTGCGTTCTAACCTCTGGCCAGTGGTAGACCCAAGAATATATTTTTGCTTATTGACTTTTGTTTTTGAATTGTCTGGTATACCTTCTTCTGCTTTTAGGGCCTTTATCCAACCAGAAACAAGTATAAGTTCTTATGTTCAAACTTTGTCTAAATGCATGCCTGCTACTATAACAAAATGCCTTAGATTGGTAATTTATAAACAACAGAAATTTATTGCTCACATTTCTAGAAGCTGGAAGTCCAAGCACAAGGTGTCAACAGATTGGGTGTCAGAGGAGGGCTCGTTCTGTGCTTCAGAGGTGGCACCTGCTGGCTGTGTCCTCCCGTCCTGCCAGGGGAAAGCTCCTTTAGGCCTCTTTGATGAGGTCATCTAGGAGGGCTGCACCCTTATTACCTAACCACCTCTCAAAGGCCCACCCCTTAAAACCACCATACCTGGGACTAGGTTTCATCATGTGAATTTCAGAGGGACACAATCCTTCAGACCATAACCAGCCTCCTGAGTACATTTCTTTTAAGCATCTCAAAGCTTATTCCCAGCACACTCTTTCCAAGTTCCTCACACCTTCCTATTATCTGTGTCTTCATTCAAGAAACATTACTACCCCTTCTAGGTATAAGAGCTTTAGACACTGGTTGTGGCTAATGCCTGGCTCTGGTAGCCCCTGATGTGCACAGGCTGGGGAGCCTACAGCAGAGAGGAGGGAGAGGAGGGACAGGCTGAGGCTGGAAGCAGACCACCGCTGTGATCCATAACATGGCTGACATAAGGATAGTTCCCTCCCCTAAACTTTTCAAGCTTCATTAATTCCTGCTTCAAATTTTATCTTAAATCTCTACAATGTGCCAAACATACTTCATTCAGTCAAACAGCCAGGAAATGCTACTAAACTCTGGGTTGAGTACAGAGCACTTGAAATGAGTTATAGGCACAAATTGAAAGGGAAACAGGTACAATGAATCAAGAGGGTGGACAAAGCAGAGAAATAAGCTCCAGAAAGATGAAAACAGGTGAGACAATACCCAGGGAGGTATAACAGGGTGGAAGGAAGCTGTTAAAATTGTGTGGGGAAAACAGCATTGTAATATTTATGCCCCGAGATAGAGAGGCACATGCTGTTTCTATGGGGAGTTTCAAACTGGAATTCATCCCCACTTAAGGGCATGACTACTCTGGCAAGGGATAGTACTTTCTGAAAAATCAGAGTGCTGCAAAATTAAAGAGGGAATTGGTGTGGATAACTGACAAGGAGCAATTATCCCCTCGTAGTTTAACTCACCACTGAGCAGTGGTTATGAGCATTAATGGTGGAGCAGTATAAGTCCCCACTCCCCCTTAAGCCACATGTCCTAAAAGACCTAATCTCTGGCAGAATTGCCAGATTTTGCAAGTAAACATATAAGAAGGCCCAGAGAAAACTGAATCACTTCTAATTGCCTACAAATAAAGTCATCAAGAAAAATTTTGCAAGGAGTTTCGATCTCCTTGTACATATGCACCTCAATGTATTTAAGCAATCAGAGATAACTCAAATTGAACCAGATCTCCCGTATTTTTCATTACTAAATCTGGGAATCCTGATTTGGGATCACATTAAAACATTTAGTGCCTACCATTTGAACTTGCCGTTCAAATGAATTTTTGGCTGAAAAGAAACCCTCAGCCCCTATTTGACAAGACTATACATCAACAACAGCATTCCTTTTCAAAAGTGTCAGGCAGGTGAGGAGAACGGCAATTGAGAGAAATCCCTGTCATTGCATTTATTCTCTTTTCCATTTAACATTCCTAGTGAGAAAAATAACCACAATTAAATATTTTTATCTATAATAAAAAAAAAATATTTAAAAAAAAATTAAAATAAATAAATAAATAAATAAATAAATAAATTTGACCTGGTGAACATCTCTTCACAAGGGAAAGTCATGAAAATTAAAAAGACTAATGGTATCCAAGGGTTCTGAACCGGTTCAGATAGATTACTGACATCCCTCCCCAGTTTCTGTATCATTTAATGATGTTGTAGGGATTTTCTTTCTTTCTTTTTTTGCAGTTTTTGGCTGGGACCAGGTTTGAACCCACCACCTCTGGTATATGGGGCCAGTGTCCTACTCCTTTGAGCCATAGGCACTGCCCGATGTTGTAAGAATTTTCTGTTAAATGAATGGGCTGAATAAAGCACCTGGAATATTTCTACATTCCCTACTTGAATAATAAGTTATTACAAGTTACTTGGCTGATTCAGAGACATCTGGGCGGTGGGGGGCAAACTTTATCTATTTCCTATTTTATTTTGCTAGCAAATAAATTATGGTAAATAGGTAATTTGACTTTAGCTTGGGCTATGACAAGCAAATCAGCCGAGACCTCTGAAAACCCTAACTTCCTCATTAAAATTTTGCTAATGTCTTAAGCTTTAAGAATGTGTATATTTTCCATTTAGATGTGCAACTGAGAACAGGCTATATCAACAACATTTTAAAGCTTCTTTATAAACCTAGCGTACGATAAAATTTCATGCATCTGCCTTTAGAGTGACAGAATTATAGAGGTCTCCTCACTCTCCCCACACTTGTTGCGTTCATTCTTCAAACATTGTAATAGAATAATGGCTTATTGTCAGGGTACTCAAGCCAGCCGCAAATAAACTGAGACCTCATTGATCATTTACTTTGTCTTGGAGCATGCCACTCCTTTAAAAATGCACTTGTGAAATTCAAATAAAGAAAAACAAAGCTATAGTTCATGTTTACTTCTGTAGTTGGAAGTCCTTAATTAAATTGTAGAAACTGAAGAGGCTTCCTAAATTATTTTCAGATGGCAGGTAGAATCAGAGCTAACATGGGGCAATGTGGTCATATTTTTCTTTTATGATTCATTCACTTTCAGATTATAGTCCACGTCTTTAACACAGAAAAATCTTCAACTTCAAAAATGCATTTTATAGTTTATATTTGTATGAATGACAGGAACTATGAAAATTACTTTGACATAATCCTGCTTTTCTTCATTGGGGAAAATAAATTGAAATTTTCCTTTTGTGGATAATTCTGTCTACAATTTGTAAAATCAGTTAATCAACTTTGATTAAAAGATCCATAAACCCCATAAACATTTTTTATTGATCTCAACCTTTAAAAACAAAGTTAAACTTAACAGATTTTAATACTTTGGCACAGCATTATCAATCAAAAATTAGATCTCCACCATTAATTAATTTTTGAACTTTCAGAATTGTATGAAGTGCTCAGAAAAATTTGACAAACTCTGTCAGAGTGTGTGTCAGAGAAAAGACCACAGTGTGCCCTCTGTTTGTGAAAAACTATTAGGTTATTTTCAGAATTCAGTAACATTTTAACTAATCTAAATAGTGTACACAGAAAGCTTTTTCCATATTTCTATGAAATGATCATCCTGAGACTGCTGAACTATTGGAACATACGCGATGCTGTACTCCCAGACATTTCAATGCCAAAAGAAAGATTTAGAAATAAAATTTTGCAGGCATTTTCTGGTTGAAAAGAAAACTGGAGAGAACTGTGGGCCTAGGTTCCAGTCCAGAGGTGACAAGACACTGTGCTCACCTGTTGTTCACCCACTATCTATCCCAAAAGATTTAAGAGTCTCTGTCTAATCTCAGACCCCAGGATGTAGAACTGGCTTTGCCGGAGCTTAGTGCCACGTGACTAATCAAGTCATTGAAACTCTGTGGATCTGGACATGGGGAGCGTTACACTTGAGCAGCGCTTCTTACCCTCAGCACCTTCGGGCTCCATCATTCCAGTCTTGTGCTTCGTGGCATGTATAGCAGCATCCCTGCCCTTTACCCACTGCAGGCTCACAGCATCTCTCTTCTCCCATACTTTAACAGACCCAAGTATTTCTAGAAATTGCCTGAGGTAAAATCTTTCCAGGTGAAAACCATTAAGCTAGATTACCATGCCCTAAAGATTGTTCAACCCACCCCCACCCCCACCCCCACCCCGGAGAAGCTCTGATAAAGCATTAGGAGACTGGTTTGAGCCCTCACATCCTTCTGGCCAGGCCTTTCCCTTCTATTTGAATAGTGGAGGGCTTAGACTTAAGAGAGCTTCTCTGCTCTCTTTCAACCTCTTTATTTTTATGATCTGATTCATTCCCTAGGCTTCAAATTCCATCCATGTGCCAGGTCCAAAATTTATATCTCCAGTGCAGAGAGACGTAAGTGTTCTGGCTGCCTCAGTAGCATTTATCATGAGATCTTCACTCTGAAGTACTCAAGACTGGACTTTGTTCTTCCCTCTCTGACCCTTCTCTCTCAGCTGCTCCCTCATCTCACACATATGGACCCCTGCTTAAGCCTGAACCTGACTCTGTCTTCCTTTCCTCTCCCAAACCCAACCCAGGTTTTGCTCATTTACTTTGAGACTATTTTGTGTATCTGTCCACTTTGTTTGATTGTAATTATCACCATCTCAGTTCAAGCTAGCATCATCTCCCACCTGGAGAACTTCAATATCCTCTTTGCTGGTCTCTCTGCTTCCACCACCAAGCTCTCTCCACTTAAGGCAAATAAAATCTGTCACCCCTTTCCTGAAAACTATTAAAGGGCCTATGACTGCATTTAGAATAACCAAACGTGATCTACAGGGTTCTGCACATCTGGGTCTTGTTTTTCTTTCCAGCCTTGTTGTGTGCCATTCTTCCCTTTGCTTCCAATGTTCCATATCCTGCTCTCAGTTCTCTTGCAAGGAAACAGGCACTAAGACCTAACAATACCCCAGGATTCACCCTAAATGTTGCTTCCATATGGGGCCTTTCCCAACAAATGTGTGTCCTCAGATCTATCTACAATGAATTCTCCCGCTTTCCTCTTTGGCACCAACTATAATTGTAATTTTATACAGGCAAACCTGGTTTTATTGTGCTTTCGTTTATTGAGTTTTCTTTTTTTACAAACTGAAGGTTTGTGCCTTACCCAAGTCTACTGGTGCCATTTTTCCAACAATGTGTGCTCAGTTTGTGTCTCTCTGTCACATTTTGTCAAGTCTCACAGTATTTCAACTTCTTAATTATTATCGGATCTGTTCTGGTGATCTGTGATCAATGATCTTTAATGTTACTATTGTCATTGTGTTAGCATCACAAAATGCATTTGTATAAGCAGTGATCTTGATTGATATTTGATGTGGGTGTCTGACTCTTCCGGTTATTGGCCATCCCCTCATCTCCCTCCTTCTCCCTGGGCCTTCCTATTCCTTGAGACATAATAATTTGAATTTGTGCAAGTTAAGAACCCTACAGTGGCCTCAAAGTGTGCAGGTGTAAGAATGAGTTGCATGTCTCTCACATTCAGTCAGAAGCAAGATTTAATAGTAGTGAGGAGGGAAGTCAAAAGCCGAGACAGGTTGAAAGACAGGCCTCGTGCACCAACCAGTCAGTCATATTGTGAACGCAGAGAAAAAGTTCTTGAAGGAAAGTTAAAGTGCTACTTCAGTTGACATACAAGTGATAAGAAGTGAAATAGCATATTGCTGCTGTAGAGAAAGATTGAGTGGTCTGGATAGACCAACTCTACCACAGCATTCCCTTAAGCCAAAACATAATCCAGAGCAAAGCCCTAACTCTCTTCAATTCTACAAAGAGGTGAAGAAAATGCAGAAGAAAAGTTTGAACCTAGTGGAGTTTGGTTTGTGAGATTTAAAGACAAAGCCATCTCCATAACATAAAAGTGCACGGTGAAGGAGTGAGTGCCAGAGTAGAAGCTGCAGCAAGTTATCCAGAAGATTCAGCTAAAATAGTTGAGGAAGATGGCTGTGATAAACAACAGATTTTCAGTGTACTTAGCAAACTTACTCTGAAAGAAGATATCATAGCTAGAGAGGGAAAGTCAATTTCTGGCTTTAAAATTTCAAAGGATGGGCTGACTTCTTTGTTAGGAGCTGGTGATGCTGAGTTGAATGAAGCCCATGCTCATTAGCCCTTTCAAAGATCTTAGGGTTCTTCGGGGTGATGCTCTATCTACACTTCCTGTGCTCTATAAGTGGAACTACAAAGCCAAGATAATAGCACACCTGTTTATAGCATGGCTTTCTAAAGATTATAAACCCTCTGTTGAGATGTACTGCTAAGAAAAAAGATTTCTTTTAATATATTGCTGCTCCTTGACAATGTGCCTAGTCACTCAAGAGTTATGATGATACATACAAGCAGATTAATGTTGTTTTCACATCTATAATACAACATCTAGTCTGCATTCCAAGAATCAAGGATTAATTTCAACTTTTAGGTCTTATTATTTAAGAAAATGCATTTTATAAAGCTATCACTGCCATTGATAACAATTTCTATGACGAAGCTGTGCAAGTAAATCAACCTTCTGGAAAGGATTGAACATTCCATACGCCATTAAGAACATTTGTGATTCGTGGGAGGAGGTCAAAATATCACCATTAACAGATGTTTGGAAGAAGTTGACTCCAACCCCCATGGATAACTTTGAGGCATTCAAGACTGAAGATGTATAGATAATGAGAACTAGAATTAGAAGTGGCACCTGCAGGTGTGACTGATTTCTGTAAACTCATGATCAGACCTGAATGGATGAGAAATTGCTTCATGTGGATGAACAAAGAAAAGAAAGTGGTTTCTTGAGATGGAATCTTCCTGGTGAAAATTTTGTGAACATTGCTGAAATGACAACCAAAGGTTTAGAATATTATATAAACTTAGTTGATATAGCCTTCAATTTTGAAAGAAGTTCTACCATGAGTAAAATGCTTCAAACAACATTGCTTGCTGCAGAAAAACCTTTCATGAAAGGAAGAGTCAACTGATGCAGCAACTGCCATTGCTGTCTTATGTTAAGAAATTGCCACAATTACCCCAACCTTCAGCAACCACCACCCTGATCAGTCAGCAGGCAAAAGCCTTCACCAGCAAAGAGATTACAACTTTCTGAAGACTCAGATTATAGTACCATTTTTTTAATCAATGAAGTCTTTTTTAATTAAGGTATATACATTTTTTTTAGGTATAATGCAATTACATACTCAATAGACTATGGTATAGTGTGAACACAACTTTATATGCCTTGGGAAACAAAAAATTAGCATGACTCACTTTTCTGCAATATTTTCTTTATTGTGGTGATCTAGAACTGAACCTGGACTATCTCCAAAGTATGTCTGTATTTATTTGCCTAGTAAAATGTTTAATATTATCTTTTCCAGTGTGTTGTAAGCTCCATGAGGTCAATAATCACAACTCTTTTGATCACACCATCAATCCCCAATACCTAACTGAATTTTTAATATGTATTTATGAAATGATTAAGCACATTCTCTGCCACACTCCTCCTGACAATTCAAAGTTAACATTAACATGTTAAAAATATGAAATAAAAAAAATATATTTTCCATCTTAATTGACCAAGGAGCTCCCTCCCCTGTCATGATGGTTAATACCTCATTCTAGGAAACAGTGGCTTCCATTCTGTGAGTCCTCTTCCAGCTGATTGGCTACAGCACCTTATTTTATGGGAAAATACATTGAAATGATCAAGGCCATATAAATTTCTGTTCAAATTTAAAGACTTGGAAAATGATTAAGGCGCGGTGAGCTCATGGCGTTCTAACAGTAGCAAAGCTGTTATCACAAGAAACTGTAATTGTAGGAGCGAAGTCTAACCCCCAACTGGAGACATTCACTGCTGGCCTTTCTTTGCTACCATATGAGCCTGTGTTCTTACATTCACATGTAACTAAGCACTCAATGCTCCCGTCCATCAATGAACTGACTGCAGAGTTTTCATGGGAGCAAAATGTAGGAAAAATAAAGTACAGGTATTTTTGAAATCTATAAAATTTAAAAAAAAATTAAAGTCATTCAACTAAACAAAATTTCTATTCTTTACTAAGACTTTAGACCTATCACATTATTAAATTTGCCTTTATTAAATTTAGTAGAAAAGAGTTGAAACATTTTATTGTAATCAACCAGCATGAAAATAAATAGGGATGGAAAGTGTATAGGATGTAAAAACACTGATGATGCATTGATTTTTATTGAAACAGGTAAGTCCTAATTACTCAGTCACAGGATACCCACACTGTTATGCTAACAGAAGGGACAGATGTATTGTGATGCTATTTCTTTCTTCTAAATTGGGAAAATAACATAGGATGAAATATAGGGAGCTCATCATAATGTCCGCAGGGTGCCGAATCAATGCCAGGACTCTGCTCCCTGTGGACCACCCATTATCTCTGGAAATAATCACAGTGCCCTAGAGGATATTTGCAAGTCTTTGAATTACCTCCTGCAGTCTCCCTTACTAAAACCTAAAAAATGGCAAGTATCATTTGCCCCTTCTGGAGCTGGGTGTCTCCCACAACATCTTTCTTCACTAATCTAGGTTTGTAGGCTCTGGAAGTTTTCCTAGTTTGGTTTAGTCTTTTAATATTTTAAAATGTATAGTCTATCCTCATTTCAGACTCTATCTGTGAATTCATTCACATGCTAAATTTATTTCAAAATAAATGTTCACTGTCTTTCACAGTCATTCAGGAACATGCGAGACTGGCAAAAAGTTTGAGTTGCCTGGTGCTCATGTACCCAACTGAGGTGGAACAGAGGGACTGACACCCTAGCTTCTTGTTTCAGCTCTGACACTGTAAGCAAGTGCCCTTCCACAGTATATTTAATGAAATTTTTGTGCTGTTTGTTGGTGATTTAAAAATAGCCCCCAAACATTGCACCGAAGTACTTTCTAGTGTTGTGATATGAATTACGGAGGAAATACATGTGACAAGCTTTTCTCAGGCATTAGCTATAGTTGTGTTTCAATATTAATGAGTGAATATTGTATATTAAATAAAGTATTTACCCGGATGGGTAAATACATTCTTTTTAGGATAGATACTTTGAAAAGTATCACAAGAATGGAAAAGCTAGTATCCAATGTGCTCAATACCAATATGAAACCAGTAGAAAAACAACGACCCACTCACACAAGAAAAAAACACAAGTATTTTCAAGGGGGATGGAAAGAAGGAAAAGGGAAAAGGAGGCAGACAGGAAATTGGTAAGCTCTATAGCACCCCCGGTGGATGAGGGCTCAACTACAACTTGAATGTACCTTAGAAATGCAAACGATATAACTTAATCACTTGAACCCTCTGTATACATCTGAAATAAAAAATAAAAAAAGTCTTTAAATGGAAACATAACATAAAACAAAGTATATATTGATTGGTTAACAAAGTGTGACCAGAGTCTCACAGGAACCTAACCTGTGTTTGTTAACAGTCCAGTCTTTACTAATTCCATATTTGTGGCAACTTTATAAAACACAACTCCTGCAAATAATAAAAATTGCCTCTAAAGACACCATTGTACTTGACTTTCTTAATTACCTGTTTGGTGTCAGATAGTCTGATTATTCAGCCTCCATTTAAGATTGGGAAATTAATGAAAGACTTAGAATACCAAATGTTCAACTGGTGGGAACTTTCATGATGATGGCATGAAGACTACACCAAAGGTTTCTAACGGAGTCCCAATAAGCCCTCACTCTCCCGGGCAAATGACATCAGTATAATCTCACTAGTGCTGATCAGAATCCAGAGTCATTATTTTTTGACTTGAAATATGATGTCTTCCTGGGTGGAAAGAAAGAAAGAAGAGTAGAAATTTGAATAATTTTAAAAACATTTTACCAAGTTTTTGAAAATGTTCATAAGGTGTACTACCATGTATGACTCAAATTAGGTTCATCAGAAATGGTGCACTGGTAAGTTTAAGTCATGCTGATAACAATCTATAAGATTCCCCAACTATCTCTCTTGTAAGTTCTCACATGAAAGGTTAATTTATTCCAATCAATTAATTTAGTAAGCCCAGAAAGGGCATATTAAGATACTAGTGTGAAATAACTTTTCAAATAATAAGTAAAACTATGACACAGAGAGTTTTGACCTTTCACTGTTGGCTTCATTCTTTTATGGTAAATGTAAAAATTACTTCAAGAAAATCTTATTTCTTTCATGTATAATCATAATTTTTTTAACAGAAAGTGCTATTTGATGAGTTCTTTTCCTCTAAGATTCAAGTTATTTCAGAAGCTTATTTTTCCAAGAATAATACATCAGCAATGATTTAAGTTTGGGTGACTATCTTTTGAAAAGAGCAATGGTGCTTAGGTAACTTGTTGAAAGATATTTTGATTTTGAGACAAAGTACTGAGATACTAGGTTATTTGTGAGAAAAGGTTAGTTTATCTTTCACAGAATATTATTCTTAAAAATTGTGTAGTTTGGAAGTTCTCACTGGACGTACCCCAATGCTATGGTAGGTTATTAATTTAGGCAATGTTTTAATGCTTCAGCTATATAATATTATTATAAGTAATTTGTGTCAGGCTTTGAGATGGTTGCTAGCTATGTTCTCTAACTCTGACAGTAACTGTAGACAATAAATAAGATTCTCATTTTACAGATGAAAGCACTGTGTTTCAGAAAGTCTAACTAGATTGTTCCAGGGTTGTAGAAAATGAATACAGATTGTGAAAGAAAAATAATCAAACATAGATCTAGAAAAACATCCAAATTCATTTTTTGCTACTTTCTAAACTATAAATAAAATCTAAGCTAATATTTACTTTTTAAAAAATGTATGACTTGTAATGACAAACCTATCATAAACAAGGTCATTTCTAATTGATTGATTGTGGACTGAGGCTGAAGAAAGCAATAGAAACACTCATCAGCCATTCTTGTTTAGGTAAACAACTTGTTACAAGTGTCTCATTATCCCAATATTTCTGCCCAAATAATTTATACCATGAGGTGCTGTTGCAACCAGGGGAACATTTGTCTAGGGCCTTCCTGAAGCTCTTTCAAACCTGGTGGCTGCTCTTACGTGGCATTCATACACCTCTGACAGGTTGAAAACTCAAGTGCACTTTAGAAATAGCATCTCAAAAGGAACCGAAGTACGTTGTAAGTGATTAGTATCAACGAGGTTGTCTTTCACAGCAGAAATAAACAGTATTTCCTCGTAAACCACAGCCTCTCCACCTTTCTTCACTTTGGAATTCTTACAGTACAAACTATATCTTTCTCTCCCTTCTTCCTTTCCACTCAATACAATAGCTTGATTGTTAAAGTTAAGATATAACTTATATACCAGAAATTCATCCCTCAAAAGAATACAATTCAGTAGCTTTTGTTTATTCATAAGGCGGTACCACCATCACCACCATCTAATTCTAGAATATTCTCATCGCCCAGGGGAACCCTCTACCATTAGCAATCCTACCCCAGTGTCTGGCGAAGGCTGGCCTGCTTTCTTTTCTCTGTATTTGCCTATTCTGGATATTTCAGATGAGTGGAATCATATCATATATTTCCTTTGTATCTTTCTCTTAGCATCAAGTTGCCATGGTCCAACCACATGGCATTTCTTCTTACGACCAGACAATATTCTGCAATATGGAGATACCACACTTATTTATTCATTTGTCAGTACATAGACATTTAGGTGATTTCCACCTGTGGCTATTCTGAATACCACTGCTAGGAACATTATTGTACAAATTCTTTGCGCAGACATGGGTTTGCCTTTATCTTGTGTAAACAGTTGAGGTCTCCTTTCATTTTTCATGGCTCTTTTTGGTTTCCCCCAGCTTTAGGAATGCCCAGAGCAGTAGGAACTCCTTACAACCCCGAGAGAGCTTGACCAACGCTTGCTGCTGCCTCTTCCTAAACCTCAACTCCATTTGCCTGTCTTTCCCCAGAGCCACCCATTGGACAGATGCATCCCCCACATGGCAGCGTCACCCCTCAGAAGAACAGCAACCTGCTTGTGATCATTGTGGTCACGGTTGGTGTCATCACAGTGCTGGTGGTGGTGATCGTGGCTGTGATTTGCACCCGACGCTCTTCAGCCCAGCAGAGAAAGTAGGTAACACCTGTCTCCCAAGGGGAAAGTAGTTCCCATCTTTGGGGGTTGCATTTTGACAGCTTTCTTCCTGTGTTCTTTCAAAGCCCACCACATTTCCTTATCTCCTGACTCCAGAAAAACCTTATCTTTTGTCTACTCTGGATCTATAATTAAATGAGTGAGCTAAGCTTGCAGATTTAATAACAAATGAAACCCACATGGAACCCACTTGCATCTCTGCTGACTTTACTTCTCCAAACCACTTCTTTTCAAGCGAGGCCAGGTATTTCTTAAGTAACACTTGGAGAAAGGATTCTACCACACCCTTACTTATAATCCTCTCTGCTATCACCTACAAGATGTTAGAGATGTTCCTCTATAAGCACTTATTCATCACTTTTGACAAGGAGGCCTGTAGGCAGTTAATCAATACTTATCAAATAGATGACTAAATATAGAATACCAAACTCAATGTAGTTACAATCCTACGAGGTATTTAGTTTGGAGGCAGTAGTTTAAGAAAAGAGAATCCAGAGATTCAAAATGGTTCAGATTTCCTGCCTGAGGTTAATTATCAGAGATGAAAAGTGTTGAGAGCTGTAAAAATGATTTCATATTATATAGCCCCAGGTTGTAGCACATGCGGAGAATGTTACATCAAAGTACAAGTTGGAATGGAAGGGTGATTTTAATTCAGTTTATCTCCTCACAGAGACATCCCATAACTAGCATATTACTTCAGCCATTTCTGGGATTTGGCAATAATCTCCTGACCATTCTCTGCACCTTTGACTCTCTAACCCTTTTCAAATTCAGCCTGATGTGTCTTTTTTTAGTTACCCTCTCACTCGAAGACTCTTCCTGTGAGTTTTTGGTTTTAGGTTTTTGGCCTCAATCACAGAGCCAGCTGTGAAAGCCTGAGGCAGGGAGGGGTCCATTGGTTTGTGGCTGGTTTGACAACCATATACCTGAGTCATTGCAAAAGTTTTGAGATACACAAAAATCAAACACCCAAAACATCTGCATGGATGGAAAGAAATGAAGCCCTCCCAGCAATACTCATAAACCGAACGAATTGAAATTTGCACAGGTGAATCAGAAAGGACTCTGTCAACTGTGTTTCTTGGAGGAGATATAATAAACCATAACACAGTCTGTCTCAAAACCTTCATTGTGACCTACATACCATATACATTGCTGGACAAAGATTCTCTAGCAAATAGCTTTCCCCCTTCATTTGCTGATAGCGCAGATGTTCTATTTTTAGTGTATTTTCCAGCACTCTAACTTGAGATGTTCAGCTACAGGGCAGGAGAAAGGGGTACACGCTGAAGAAGGTGGTATAGGGTGGAGTGATGATCCTCGTGTTTAATGTGGGAGGGCAAATTTGATACCCAGATTCGCATATGAGATCGGGACTATTCTGAAGTAGACAAAAGCTGGTGTGCTGTTCTCAGGCTCCCTGTGACCTTAAGTGGGCCAGGTGCCACCACTCACAGTGCTTCCAGAGGGCTGGACACTTACATAAGGATCTGGGGGAAAGCAATGGAGTCAAACATTGAACAATCTCTTGGTGTGGTGTTCCTAGAAAGGAGTTCTGCAAAGGTAGAAGGGTTAGAACATCCAAATGGCAGTTCTCTGCAGCAGTGCTGAGGCTTCACATAAACGAAGTGAAAGGATGCACCAAAATCACATTCAGCCAACTTTATAGAACATTGGTACATTTACTGAACCAGTGACTTTCAACTGGTGTTCAGCAGCACACTGGTGTGCTGTCAGAGGAGCTTAGGTGTGCAATGACAGTTTTAAATATCATTAATTATTTTCAAAAGAAGTTTAAAGCACAATAAGTGTTTTTTTTTTTTTTTTTTTTACTCTTTTTCTGGATCAACATAATTTAAGTGTGCTGCAAACGTTTAACTAAAGGTCCAAGTGTGCAGTGAGATAAAAAAAAAAAGGTTGAAAAACATTGCTCTAAATGAACTTAGTATAATTAATTTAATCATCCATAGTGGGTTTTTTTTTATTTTTTTATTTTTTGTGTTTCTTTTTACATTGTCATTACTGTGAGAAGAATGTTTGAAGGTTCTATTGATCTGATGAACTACATTCCTGGATATATTTTGTTTCTTTCCAGAGAAAACTTGAGTTTTTGAATGTGCAAAAGTGGGATTTGACACGAGTTGAGGAATTCTCAAATCATCTTAAATCACATTCTGAGCAGTTTGTAAAGACTTAAAGCTTTCTTTGGAAAGAGCCCTGGGTATTACTTGTTTTTAAAATGAATGACTTGTTTTAAAAAATAAATGATTCTGGGTGGCACCCGTAGCTCAGTGAGTAGGGCACCAGTCACATACACCGAGGCTGGCGGTTCTAACCCAGCTGGGGCCAGCTAAACAACAGTGACAACTGCAACAACAACAATAAAATAGCCAGGCATTGTGGAGGACGCCTGTAGTCCCACCTACTTGGGAGGCTGAGGCAAGAGAATCTCTTAAGCCCAAGAATTGGAGGTTGCTGTGAGGTGTGATGCCACAGCACTCTACCAAGGGCGACATAGTGAGACTCTGTCTCAAAATATATACATATATACATACATACATACATACATACATACATACATACATACATAAATGTTTCCCAGGACCAGAATCATCCTAGCACTTTGGGAGGCTGAGGCGGTGAATTACTTAAGCTTGGAAGCTTGAGACCACCCTTAGCAAGAGCAAAAATATCCATCTCTAAAAATACTCATTATGGCAGGAGCATGTAGTCCCAGGTACTAGGGAGGCTGAGGCAAGAGAAGATGGTTTGAGCCCAAAAATTGGAGGTTGCTGTGAATTATGATTCCACTGCACTCGACTGAAGGTGTTAAAGTGAAACTGTCTCAAAAAAAAAAAAAAAAAAAAAAAGTGATTTCATGAATGACAGAAATCCCCAAAGAGGGTAAACTGACAACTGCTTGCTTTGGTTTTTTCCTTCAGCCCATCCTCAAAGTGTCTCAAGATTTACTTAGTTCCATGCTTTGTTTTATATAACAGACTCATTGGCATTCTTTTCGGTTTCATATTATCAGAAAGAGAAAAAGAGAATTTTCCCCTACAAGTTACTTCTGAATTTTAATATTGTTTTTTTTTTTTTGGTTTTTTTTTTTTTTAATTTTACTGAAGACTGTGAGCCCCTGACATTACCACCAGTGAGGCTGTTAGAACAAATTGAATAATGCAGGTGAAAGCAAAATCAATTTCAATCTGAAACAGAAATAAAATGCTTTACAAGGCTCTCAGAAAAAAAAAAAAAAAGAGAGAGAGAGAGAAAGTTTGTTGTAATTAATAAGGTGAAGTGGGAAACCATTCCTGGGCTTCTCTAATATCTCTGGGAGTGGTGAAGAAGGTCAATTTTTCTGTGTGTGTTGTTGGGGAAGTTGAATTATATCCAAGTCAATTGAAACATTTGAACGGAAAATCAGTAATACCTTATTCAAGTTAGTGTCTGTGCATTTTATCCAATGGTTTATGGTCTTTTAAAATGTATGTTGTGTAGATATAGATATAGATATAGATATAGATATAGATATAGATATAGATATAGATAGATAGATATAGATATATTTAATAATGAGATAGGCTATCCAATTCTCAGTCTACTGGGTAAGATTTCATTTTTATGATGTAAAATCGCTAACAAAAGTTAGAACTCAAGTTCTAATTCTGGTTCTGCAACCTATTTTACTTAACTAATTATTTCATCTGAGGGAAGACCTTTAATCCCTGGGTGGCAGTTTCTTCAAATAGGAAGAAGAAATAAGACTAAATGCTTCTATCATTCCCTCTACCTTTAAAACACAGAAATCCTGCAGTAAACTACCAGTTAATTATAGATTCATATGATAGCATCAAGCTTTAAATTAATACAAAATAAAAATAACTTTGTATTTATTTCTAGTTATTTAAAAATTTATGAGATTATAGTAGAATATCATAATATAAAAAGTTGTTTTATGAAAACTTTGAGTTTTTTTCTATGATTTTAAAATAGCCAATAACATTAAACTGGTCAACAATTAAATCACACGTTGTAAGTTAAAATTTATTTACAGATTAAAGACAAAATATTAAACATGGAGCAAAAATATTCTGGAAGACCAGTACACATGGTTATTATATATATAAGCAGTTGCCTAGACAGATGATCAGCAGTAATATCTGAATATATTAAATTTATATTGTGAATGAATCACAAGATTCACTTGATAGAATGGCCTGCTAAGCCTTCTGAGTGACATGTGTACAGCTGGTTTTGAAGATTAGCACATATTCAAATCTTGAGAAATGAAAATTATTTTGAGTACTGGGATAAATTTTTTAAGCTCTTCAATGAAATCTACTGTCTTTTAACTGCTATAGATCATCTTTACTTATTTTCAGCTTTTTAACATTTTAATTGTCTTTCAGTATTCACCTCATTGAGATTTTAACTGGGAACTACCAAAGACTACAATGTATCTTAATTCAATTTCAGAAAATAGTGAGACATTTGAGCATCTAAAATATGCCTAGGGTTTCTAATACAGTATTTTGGTTTGTTTTTGTTTTTAATAGCAGTTACTAGAATAAAAATAATCAAGTTATAATTAAAAGGCTAAAAGCCTTATGGAAATATTTGGTTGGAGAAAGAGGGGACATATTTATACTTCCCAATATAATTTTTCCTGATTCACTTGTAATCATTTCTTCACACTCACTTTAAGTCTCCTTACTTCCTAAAGCAGTGGTTCTCAATCTTCCTAATGCC
Organism: Loris lydekkerianus; assembly: GCA_963574355.1. Lineage (NCBI taxonomy): Eukaryota > Metazoa > Chordata > Mammalia > Primates > Lorisidae > Loris > Loris lydekkerianus. Next base: position 39,518 of record CAUYPK010119423.1, read on the forward strand.
TCAGCCCTTTAAAACAGTGCCTCATGTTGTGGTAACCCCCAACCATAAAATTATTTTTGGTGCTACTTCATAGCTATTATTTTGTTACTGTTGTGAATCATAACGTAAATATCTAATATGCAGGAGACCCCCAAAGGGTTGGCGACCCACAGGTTGAGAACTGCTGTCCTAAAGCCTTTCCTAAACCTCTGGTGGGGCAGAATGTGCCTGTGTCAATCTCCATCAGCTCTTGGGCATCTTTTGGCTGCTGGAATTAGTACAGAACTGTTTGTTTGTCTCCTGTGAGCAACTTTAGCAGAGGATACCTAAGCACAGAGGAGGAACTTAATTGATTACAAGGTGGCAAAAGAATCTATAAGAGGATTAGTAGTATTTTCGAACTTCAGGGGAAGTTTCATAAAATGGACATTAAACCAATGTTGGTTTTTAGCCTTTCACATCCCCAACACACTAATTAAAAAGAAAGAAATTCTCCTTAGGGTAATAGGTTGTGTATAAAATAAAGAACAGGTGGACTAATAAAAAACCAGAGAAGAAGGTTTCAAAAAGTACTCCCATGTCAGTAATGGAAAATTCTTACTATTCAATTCAAATAATCTTTGCATGCTTAGTATGTGAGTTGCATCATACAAAGGAACAAATCTGATTTATATTAACACCTGAGCTAAAAAATCTTTCTGCAATTCCCCACTGACTTCATGACATTATTAAAAATGTTTCTGTTGGAGGCAGGGCCTCCCATGATTTGGTCTCTTCTATGCCTTTTCAGCCTTACTGCATGCTAACTTCCAGAAACTCCCAGGAGCCCTACCACTTTTTATTCACTGATTAAGCTCCCAATGCCTCACTCATCTTTGTTTTGTGGTACATTTCTTGACATATAGTCAATAGGTCATAAATATTAACTGGATAAATAAATGAATAAATGTTGTAAAACAGTGGGTGATGTTAGAGAAGTGAAGGAAACAGAGTTAGCTCCAGTGTCACTGGAGGAATTATCACATAGGGAGCAGCTGGACAGCTCAGTAGGAGGGCAGTCATTACAGAGGGAGATGAAGGGAGATTTAGATATTCTAAGATGATGTTGACCTAAAGTGTTCAGGAAGGTTCCCAGAAGGAGACAGGCTTGTAGAGCACGTTAAAAATGCATCATGAAAGCATCTGGGCAGATGCTGTATAAATAAACAAAACAAAAATTAGAACACTCGTCCTTGATGACACTGTGAAAGGAGTGTGACATGAGAAGGAGAAAGCTCAGAGTCTGGGGAAGTCTTGCTTTGCCTTTATTTAAGATTCCATGGAATGGGAAGAGACCCTCCTGCTCTAAAGCTATTTTGGAAGCAGAAAGATGATTAGTACCTGTAGGAAAAGATGTATCTGGTATTTGTGGAGGAGTTAAACATGTGAAATATTCTGTATCTACTAGAAAAACTCGCTTCGAAATTTTTTAAAAATTCAGTACGACTGTGCTTCTCAAACTAAAAGCACATCAGAGTCACCTAGAAGGCTATTGAAACACGGATTGCTCCCCACTCCCTCCCAGGTGTTCTGATGCAGTAGTTCTGAGGGGGAGCCTGAGAATGTGCATTTCTGACAAGTTCCCAGGCGCTGGAGCACACTTTGGCCACCCCTGCACTGAGGCCATCTGCATTCCAATTTTGACATTTCCAATGGTGCAACAAAAGCACCATGGGCCACAATGAGCAGTAGTCATATCAGCAGCCAACAGATGGGCAGAAGGTCAGGGTGACAGCTGCTCCTGTAGGTTTTAAGACAAATTTCAAACAATTTAGTTAGGAGCATATGCCAATTTTATTACAAACCTGCTGTGGTAGAGGTGAGGGGATGGAGGGTGGCCTCTCCAAGGCCAGAAATTTCTCTCTTGAAAGAGATATTATAAGAAATAAAAGTAGTTACAAAGTCATTGCTAGAATATATGCAAAAAGAAAATCAAGTTTATTTAGAGATCTTTAGATTATTAATGAACAGTCAGTTGGTGACTTAGAAGTGGTGTCGATATATTAAAATCCATTCTTAAAATGCCTATTCATTTTATCAGGAATTGTAATGTCTTCCCTGACAGAGGTTATATTTCACAAACTCTGTGTTATACGAAAGGATTCTGCTTTAGCCCAGGTTTGGGGCTATTTTTAAAATAGAAGCTACCTGTGATGCTTGGTACTAGAATCATAGCAACTTGCAGGGGAAGGAAAGGAAGGAAGGGAGGGAAGGAGGGAGGGAGGGAGGATGCGAGGGAGGGAAATGGTTGTAATCAAGGGGAAACCACAGTTCATAATTTATTACTGGTTTCAAAAATTGTTTGGCTAATTTCCTTGCCACAGACTGTTTATATCTTGAGTTATTTATTCTGAAGCATCTGACTGTGCTGTCCTAGATGTGGGAACTGTACTTTCCTGTGAGCAGTCACATGAATACTGGGCTTAAGTGATACAACATTTTGAACAGGTAGAAAGAAAGTTAGCATGGTGAAGCCTCCAAGTTTGAGAATGACATTAAATTCTTCTATGAAGTTACCAGGGGTTGATAAAATAAAGAGCAATGTGTGAGTTGCACATCAGTTTCCTGTAGGCAGGGGAGGTGTGCAGAATTAAACTGAGGGAGATGGTGATTGGCTGTGAGTTATTGTCTTGGACAAAGGAAAATGATCCAGGAGTCATTTCAGGTGATAGAGACAGCATAGAGCTGCTGTCAAGAAATCAGCAGAATACTAATTTTTTTTTAATGTTTTCTCTACTGAACTATAGAATAAATATTAAGTCTGCAGTTTTTTGTCTCCTATCCTCATCGACATGCTTCAAGAAAAGACAAAAAGGAAAGTTAGGGAAAATTCAACAAATTATTACACCACCAAACATTTATTAATTGCTGAATAGTTACAGAGCTGCTTATTCAGCAGTTGGGGTACCAAAGCCACTCCCAAAAACTTTGCATAGGTTACAAAGTATTTTCACACTAGGCAGCATTCTACCAAATGCCCCCCCTCCTCCCAGCAATCGCCTCATGTGTACAATGCAAGGGTGTATTTCAAAATAACTAAGAGTAAATTTTAAATGCCTACCACAAAAAATAAGCGAGGAGATGGTTATGTTAATCAGTTTGATTTAAGCATTCCACACTGTATATCAAATCATCACATTATAACCCATAAATGTATACAGTTACGATTTTAATTAAAAAAGAAAAAAGAAAAAAAGCATTTTCACTGAGAGCAGCTCCTTTGAACCATAAAGCAACTGTGGAATGTAGTTATCATAATAAAGCGTTCCTTGTAAATGAATGAAGTGGGAAGGAAGTGCTGCTCAGGACTTCTATCAAAGCTTGATTTTTACTATTTACATTCAGTCTTATAGTAGACATTATTTTGAAAGAAACAGAAGTTACAAGTAGAGATTTTTAAAAGATTATAAAAAGTATAGAGCAGGGTCAAAAAAAAAAAAAAAGTATAGAGCCGGGGTCAAAAACTATTTCTGAAAAGGGCCTGAAAAATACATTGTTTAGGCTTTTCAAGCCATATGTTCTCGGGCATAACTATTCAATTCTGCCATTACTTTAAGAAAATGAATGAGCTTTTCATGTTTTAATAAAACTGTATTTACAAAGCCAGGCCATGGGCAGATTTGGCTTGCCAGCCATAGTTTACTGGCCCTGCTGCAGAGAGTGGCTAGCTTGAAGCATCCTGCCACTTTACTCGGCATGCATGCAGACAGCCTGGAATCTCACTGGCCCGGAGAAGAGATTACCGCCCAAACCAAAATCTATGGTTGCTGAAGCCTGATCAAGGCAAATAAAAGGCATGTGAGGTAGATTTTCAAACTGAGTTCTCCTCATTTCAAAGGACGGTCTCATTATGTTTGAGTCTAGATACTTAGTGACTCCAAGGCAAACGTGTTTTATTCTCCTAAGAATATCTTCCAGCAGCGTTTTGTTTTCAAACAGCAAGCTTCCCAATTGCACACTACATTATACAACTGAGCTATAGGCTTTCTTCTAAGCCCCAATCTTAGCTCTTGGCACACATTCTCTCTCTTTTTTTCCATTTGCCCTTTTGAAGCAACTCCTTCATTTATCTCCCGAACAGATGTTGCAGTCAGGTATCTTGTGCCTGGCTCCAAAGACTGGCATATGGCTCCATCTGACCCATTGTCACCTGGAGAGCGAATCTGCAGCCAGGGAAGCTAAAGGAAGGAGCTCTCTGGCAGGCAGCTGGGGCCCTGGGGATTCTGCACCACATCTCCTATAATGCCGTGAAGCTCCAGGGGAGAAGAGGAAAGGCTGCCAAGACAAGGCTGCCAATTCTAGGGTTTCCCGGGGCTCCCCTGGGAGTCCTCTTGTTTCCTGCCCAGCTTCAGGGAGGGAATTCAGGGAGGGAATTCAGGGAGGAAAGCAAGGAGGTGAATAGAGGCTCTCACGTTTGCCTTCTAACTTTCTTCCACAGGAAACGGGCCACCCACAGCATCGGCAAAAGGAAGGGCAGCCAAAAGGACCTCCGACCTCCGGATCTTTGGATCCATCATGAAGAAATGGAGATGAAAAATATTGAGAAGCCGTCAGGCACTGACCCCACAGGAAGGGACTCTCCCATTCAAAGTTGCCAAGACCTCACACCAGTCAGCCACAGCCAGTCAGAAACCCAGCTGGGAAGCAAGAGCACTTCTCACTCAGGTACTGACCTGCTCTGCGGCTTCACAGAACACCCGCTGGAAATCCCATGAGAGTCCCACCCCTTCTCCTAGGATCTTTCTTCTAATGAATGTCATTGTGGGTCTTTTATCAATATGTAAAATAATCTACTACACAGTTGATTCATTAACCAGTTCTATGTCTCTCTTCTCCATTAGCCTCTTACCTGCCTTTTATAATTTAAATTATTCTTGAAACTTCAAAGTAATGCAGTTGGGAAATATTGAAATGTGAAGCCTAAAAGAAGTGATTGCTTTAAGTTTAAACCTTAAGCAAAAGTTTTTTTTCAAGGCAATACAATTTGAAGCCAATGTATTTTTTTAGTTCCCTATTTCTGTAGATAACTGAAAGTTGATTCTAAATTTCCTATCAGTTCTTCATTTTACAAATTCAGATCAGGGACACTTGAGATATTAAAAAAAAAAAAAAAAACCTGAACACCATGTTAGTTTGGCTTTGATTACTGACAAAAATCAACCCTCATCATTATACAGTCATGTTATGTAATTACCAGCCTATCCTGTTGGCATCTGTTTAAAAGCTATGTTGTCATACAAAAGGATCTAAAGAAAAAAACCTACTAGTCAATAAATTGGTACAGAAATCCACTGATCCAGGAGTAAGAGAGAGCTTATAAGGTACTACACTTTATGTGGTCCTCATATTGTCCAAGTGCTCATAGGAAATAGAATAATCAACCAAATACTCTAATTTAAAAAATCATTGATCTGCTGATGATGTGATTACAGAATGAGGAGCTGCTGTTTTCAAACTTAATTAAAGTATTTTAGTTATTTGAATGTGCAACTGGTTTTCTGTAACTCAGAATTACATAAAAATGAGTTCAGTTTCTTATTTTCAACCACAAGTTGTTGAATTTGTATTTTTCTAGCCCTTAATTGATATCATAGGCCAATTCTCTGACTTTTCTGTCACTTTCAGTTATTTGTTTTCTCTCTTTTTTTTTTTATATAATCCATGGAAGCATATTGAATAATTTTCAGTTATTAAAGGGCAGTCTAGTTCTGCTAAAATCTATGGTCTGGAATTTAATTAATGATTCCCCTTCATTCTGGCCAGCTGGATTTTTGGCTTTGGGCTCTGAAGGGTCATCATAGTTTGTTTTTTAATTTTTCCAGCATCTCAGAGGGAAATGGAGTGGTGGGGCAGGAGAAGGTCAGGGTCAGTCCTCAGTCCGTTTCAGAAGCACCTTGCATCTTTCCTTCCTCCCCATTCATCCTGGGCCTGTGGGGGAAGGGAAGGGGGTGGTGCAGAGGAGAAGAGGGGAGAGAGGGAAGAAAGGACTATTTGAAGTTCTTCACTGCTTTTCTGGACACACGGGCAGGCCTCTGTATGCCATCCATACTCTGGGTCTCTCATGAAACACAAGCATGAATTCTTTACTGGACCCTGTGTGACTCCTCCGTTGCTCAGTTTCATGATGTGAGTCACCAAGTCAGGGCTTAACACCATCCCACCTGTTACCCCTCATGGGGTCTCTGGTCGGTCACCACACTTGAGAAAATTCCATCCAGAGGACTCAAATACGACCAACTCTCCACGTGTCCACTTGGCTTGTAGGAATCCCCTACATCCTTACCAGGCCCAGTGGTAAGAGAGCTGGACTCCACCACTGGCCCTCTCGCAGCCCTGCCCTTGCCAGTTGCCTTGTCTTCTGCTGAGATGGACACAGGGTAGATCAGCATGCCTGCTGCCTGAACAGACTTTTGTGCAAGGGAATAAATGAAAAACAAATCTCCTCTACAATCAGGAATGTCCAACCTTTTTTTTTTTCTTTCTTCTCGGCCACACATTAAAAGAAGAAGAGTTGTCTTGGACCACATATTAAATATACAAACACTAACAAAGTCTGATTAGCAATTTAAAAAAAGATTTGTGCATGTATTTTGTTATATCCAACACCACCCATAAGCAAAAATGTCCTCATAAAATCAGCATGCAGCCTAAAGCTGCAGCTTGGACGCCCCTCATTACATTTTACAGGTGATTCCTCTTGCAGCTTTGTTCTTGGCTGGACAAAAGGTAGGGGGGAAGAGCTGTGAGACCACCAAAGGAGACAGAATTGCCTCTCTGCCTTCAGAAGGTTTTGCCGAATATGTCTGGGACACCTACTTTTGGCTTTTTTTCTTCATCTTTTATGCACTGAGATGACATTTGGGGGCAGCTATACCAGTTTTGATGTCTCTAAGCAAGTGCTAGGGGAAGGTTCAATAGCAAATGATGTCTCTTTTCTTTAGGACACAGGGGTATTTCTGCCCATTTTTCCCAAGTTAGAGGAATATGTTGCCAGTTTTGCAATAACAAAGAAGGTAGCTCTCAGAATCCCACAAGTTATATTTTACATTACCTGTGTTCTTTGAGTTCTCCTGGTTAAAAGAACAAAACTCTCCCCTAGTGGACAGCATCACCAAGCAGCATTATATTTAACAATGGGGCTTCCAAGTAGGCAAGAACTTTGTAAGGACTAATTATTCTATGTTGAGTTCAGTGATTGGGACTTGTATACATTGTCTTATGTAATCCTCACAAAATATTTTGAGGTAGGTGCTATCATTATTTTCATTTGATAAATGAAGTAACTGAAGTTAAGAAGAGCTAAGTAATAGGCCCAAATTTCAGAGCTAATATCAGCCAGCCAGGACCAAAAATCCATCCAATTCCAATATTCATGCTTTGGTGATCTACTTTCAATTAATTTATGTAATACTTTTATATAAACACTTACACTATTTTCTGCCCATGACATTAGCTCTTTGGATAAAACTAGAAAATAATTTGCAATATTTATACCTTAGGTACAGAAAATTGAATTGAGCAATAGCTAACAACAAAAATTTCTTCAAATGAAAGTTACATATTGCTTTTACTCATCCTTTCTGACTTCTAGTATCTAAGCTGCTTAAACAAAACCCACTTTATTCCCTAGCCACCCCCATAGAGCATTCAACTAAAATATGTAGGAATTAAGATTATAAAAGTCTTTTCTTCATGACACATCTTTTCTATATCTACTAGATTTCAAAATCCTTTTCTTAATGATTAACAACAGAGAAAGTCCAGTGTTTTGGTCTATTTAATCTCCATGACTTACAAATAGAATTTTCTTTCAAAAAATGAATTTATTTTATGGTATAATTCCACTACAGCAAGGCCACAGGGTTGGTGTCTTACTTTTACTTATAAAGAATGAAGAAGTAAATTTCAACATTATGAAATTTGGTGGTATTCAATTTTTAAAAAAAATGTTTAATGAAGTGAATAACACTTTTGAAAGGACTACACAATACCTACTAGCCAACTTGATTGAATACTTACCTTTTTATTAGATATTTTGAATTATTTACAAGTTTGTTAAGTATTTTATTTAAATTTCCCAACCATGTTTGGACCAATGATGAATAATGTCAGGTGGTCAAACCACCAAGTGATACAATCAAAAAATTTTATATTCAAAAAGAGTCATAGAAAAATAATTTTATTCAAGTTCTCAATGAACTCTTGTAATACCAAGCACACTCCATTTTTAGTATTAAAAAGTAAATGCAGGCCAAGCATGGTGGCTCACACCCATAATCCTAGCACTCTGGGAAGCCAGGATGGGTGGATTGCTTGAGCTCAGGAGTTTGAATCCAACCTGAGCAAAAGTGAGATCCTGTGTCTAAAAACTAGCCCAGTATTGGGATAGGTTCTTGTAGTCTCAGACACTCAGGAGGTTGAGACAAGAGGATTGGTTGAGCCCAAGAGTTTGAGGTTACAGTGAGCTATGACACAATGGCACTCTACCAAGGGTGACAAAATGAAACTGTTTCAAAAAAGAAAGAAAGAAGGCAAGCAGGCAGAAAGAAAGAAAGAAAGAAAAAGAAAGAGAGAGAGAGAGAGAGAGAGAGAGAGAGAGAGAGAGAGAAAGAAAGAAAGAAAGAAAGAAAGAAAGAAAGAAAGAAAGAAAGAAAGAAAGAAAGAAATTGCAAAATAAAAAACACAGACACCCAACTATATTAAATGACTTATTAGAAAAGTTTTACCCCTAGCCTAGTTGAATCCGGACTTACTTTTTTTTTAAGGAGCTATGTAAGGTAGTGTTCTAATTTTTTCTTTCACTGTCAAATATAATTTTGAAAACTATAAGGGTTGAAGGGCTATCATATTTATTGATCCTTTCCCTCTTCTGTTGTTCATTCTTTCTTTTTAATTATGCAAGTTTCTTTATATCATTTTCTGTTTAGAAATTCCTTTATAATTTTTTGAGGGTTGGTCTGCTAGAGACAAATTCTCTTTGTTTACCTTCACTGGGGAATGACTTCATTTCACTTCCATTCTTGAAGTAGATTTTTAAGCCAACCCCGGATTGCAAGTTCTTTTTCAGTACTTGGAAAGTGTGTCATTTACTTCTGGCCTCTATGTTTTCTGATGAGAAATCTGTTGTCATTCTAATTGTTTTACCTTATTAAAAGGTTATTTTCCTCTCAGGATTAAGATTTGTTGTGGTCACTTAATTTTTGGAAGTTGAACCCTGTCTGGCATGGATTTTTTAGGTTTTATCCCGAGTTTACTGAATTTTTTGAATCTATAGATTTACTTGTGTCTTTTGCCAAATTTAGGAAATTTTCTGCTCGTAATTCTTTTAATGTTTTTTAGCTCTGTACTATTTTTCCTTTTTTATCAACATTTTGGATACTACACTTTTTACAGAAATGAGTCTCTTTGTTTTAGACAAAAAAAGAAATGATGCCTTTTTGATGCCAGCACTTTAAAACCTACATACTTTTAAATGCTCTGGTCTCCTCGGATGCTTCTTCATGTCTATACAATTGGGCTGACCTTGCTTCTTTTGCGGATGATTTTTAGGTCAGTCGTGGGAATTTTGTTCCCCTCTTGTGTCTTCTGTTCAGTTCTTCCAGACATCCCACTTTCCACGATGATTTTTTTTTAGAGCTGCAGCTTGACCAATAGTTTTGCTGAAAAGTATTACTTATTTTTGTACTTACAAGTATTTGATAATTTGAATTTGTCTTGTTTTATGTTCTGTGGCTGTGCTGGATCCAAAAGGATTTGCACAGTTTTATTTATCTAATATGGTTCTGTACTTTTAGAAGATGTATGAACAGAATCCGATTTGGGAAGCTACTGTTATCTCACCCATATGGCAATGTATTCGAGAGTTATTTTTAGTTTTAAATTTTATTAACGATGATGATAATTTTAAAAAGCACGCATGCATGTGTTAAAAAAATAAGCAAAAAATTTTGAAAAAAGCAAAAAGTTGATGGACATATTAACCCAAATAGTAAAAAATATGTTTGACTCTTCTCTGGTCTAAATTCTTAATCTCTTTCACAAAAGAAATGCCATGTTAAAAATTTTGCATCTAACTTTCTTACACAAATAAAAGATGCATATGAATACGTACATCCAGGTGAAAATGTACAATATGCTTTTACTATGTATATTATAGAAATTCACATGTATGATTCATGCTATTCAGAACTTTTATTTTTCTTAGGATATATTGTTATTCAAATCTGCATACATCACATGTGTCCTTATGTTTAGTGACTTTTTAGTATGATATTTTTATGGCATCATAAATTAATATAAATATGCCCATTCTTATTTTTGAAGAATATAACTTATTTCCTTTTCTTGTAATAAGATTTAATGTCTTTGGACCTAGAGTATTAGCTTTATAAATTGTAGCAAATTAATAGAATGGAGCATTATGTATCTGTTAAAAATTGTTACCAACATTAATGGCCAGGGAAAGATGTTTGTGTTAACTTTTAAGCCAGTGACAAAACAGTTTGTATGTCATAATGACATTTTTTTAAAATAAATATATTAATATATACTCTTCACTTTCACATATTCATACATAATTAAGCATCAACATATAAACAATAGTTTTTTCTGGGTAATGAGGCTATACTTAATTATATTTCTACTTGTACAATGAAGTTATATAATTTGGGTAATGAGGAAGTAGATATTGTCATTTAAATATCCAAAAATTCCAATCCTATACCCTAGCAACTGACTGCATCAAAAAATAAAGACATTTAAATGTCTGACTGTGTATAGACTGTGACATCACTGGAGAAGAGGAGTTTCTCATAAGTTTTCTTTCTTTTTCAGGTCAGGACACTGAGGAGGCAGGGAGCTCCATGTCTACCCTGGAGAGGTCACTGGCTGCACGCCGGGCCACCCGGGCCAAGCTTATGATCCCCATGGATGCACAGTCCAGCAATCCTGGTGAGTCAGGATGGTGCTGCAATTTCATTCTTTCAATGAAGAAATGAAATGCTTTCTGCATCTTTTCTATAAAATATCAAATTACTAAAATAATTACAGTTTTCCTTGGCCTCTCTGGGCAAGCAGAAATAATGAAGAACAACTAAAACATCACTTATAATTAGAAGGCAGAGTCCTGCTTCTCTGTTGTATTTTTGTATAATGTCTAATGGTCTGTTGGAAAACAGATGGATACATCTTTAATAAATTGTAAATTTCTGAAATTTCTGTTATATATTATTAATCTTTTTCTAAAGAGTATCTTTTGGCTTTTTAAATTTTTCTTTTTACGTTTTGATAAGTCCAATTTTCACTCTTAAACGACCTAGTTGCCTAGAATCAGGTGTTGTCAGATACTCTCTTAACTAGCCCCTCCTTTATTGAAGTTTTCTGTCATCCTCCCACATTCACTGACAAAATTAGTGCCTGGGGATCACTTCCTTTCCAATTATCTCTAAGATCAATCTTGGTTATTATAGTATTCATGAAGATAATCCATCTGATACTCTGTACTGTTGGCTCCTTTCTGTTACCTGCAATGATATCGGGTCTTTCCCACCCAATTTATAATTCTAGGTCATACCAAACCAATAGAAAATGTCAGTTTCTATCATCCTTCTTTGTATCTTCTTATTATTAGTTTCCTGCTTACATTTTATTGCCCCCTTGCCAGCGATTCTTCAATCGCACTAAGACCTCCAATCCATTAACTCTGTCACCTCCCCCCAACCCTCATCACCTTCCTGTCCTCATTTCCCTCCAAACTCAAGATCTATCGTCATTTATAATCTTCAGTCTCATCTCCTTAGCCCTCTTTCTCCATCTTACTTACCTGAAAAAAATCTCAACTCTGATTAAGTCAGCAGGTCCATCAATTCCAACCCTGTTCCGTAACAACTGACTGTGTCTAGAGAAAAACAGAACGGCCAGCTTATGACCACATGTCCAAGGGGAGCAGTCATCTGCCTGGAAATGTCACTGCATTTCCCGAGTGTTTTGCTTTGTTAGATGAATGCCTTATATATATTCTTATTTCCAAACATCGATGCCTCTCTTCTTTCCCTACTCTTAGCTAATAATCTCCCTTCTTACATCACCAAGATACGGACAGCATTCAGAACATGACACCCGCCCTTCCATCAAGTCTCTTGCTCTGCACGTGCTGCTCCGTGAGGATCTTGTTGCCACCCTTTCCCACCCACGGAGGGGCTCTTCTTCTGTAATTACCTTTTTCCTGTCCCACTCCATCAATTTCCTTCCCTTCTGATCACTGTAATAAGCGTACCAACAATTAGCATTCTGTCTCAACTCCTATTTTAAAGTATACTCACTTGATACCACTTCCCTGTCCAACAACCCCCCCTCTCCTTTGCACTGAAAAAGGTAAAAAGTTGTCTATACTCACCTTCTTCTGTTTTGTTATCTTTCTTATTATTTAAAAATACACATTTATAGTCCCTCTCCACTGAAATCAAGGTTATCAGTATTCTCCACATTGTCAAATCAGATTGTCAAATTTCAGACTTTCAGCAAGGCTTGGCATAGGCTCTCACCTTTTTCCTGAAATGCTTCCTTTCTCTGGGCTCTTTGGATCCGAAATGCCCCAGGTTTTCTTCCTACCCCACGGGCTGCCCCTCCTGAGTATCCTTCACTTCTTTCCCTTCCTCGCCCTGATCTCTAAGAGTGAGAAAGTGCCCCAGGGCTCAGCCTTCAGGCTTCTCCTGCCTCTGTCTACATCGGCATCTTAGCCAACACTGTCCACTACACATGGCCTTAGACTCCCCACTGATTCTACAGCCCCTAATCTCTTCCCAGAATCCACATCAATTTTTATATCAGCTGTCAATTCATCTTCTCCAAAATGGTTATTTAAAAGGCACATCACCTATGTTCAAACCAAAAAGCTTGATTTTCCAAAATTTTCTCTTCCCCACTTTTAAACCTGATTGTTTATCTGCTTTTCTTATTTCAATAGGTGGTACCACTATTTATCTGTTTACTCTGGTTAGAAACCCTAGTTTCGTGGTTCTTCATTCTGATTTCCTCATAGTCCAAATTCAGTCTTTTCTGAAGTCCTACTAGAGTTGCTGCTTTCAAGCCCCAGATTTGACCACTGCCTTCCTCTTCACTGTTTTGCCCTTGTCGGCACCACCACCGTGCCTTGCCAGTTACCAGACTGCAGCTATAAGCTGGTAGTGAGTGTGGCTTCTTTAGCTCTTGTCCCTACACAGCAGTCTTGTGTTATACAAATCAGATCATGTTACTCCTCTGTGATTTTCTATCACATGTAGAACAAAATCCAATAAATTTAGGTGTCCCTTGTAATCCTGCCTCCGGCCTCAACCCTCACTTCTCTCCCTCCTCTCTATAATCCATTACAGCCATGTAGCTGTCTCCCTGTTCCGTGGACAAGAAGCATATCTCAACTCAGGGACTTGCAGTTCTATCAGAAATCTCTTTTCATAGATGTTTACAAGGCTTATCCCCCATTTCAATCAGGTCTTTGTTCAGCTGCCATCTTCATAAACAGCCTCCCCTGACCACTGCCCAACATAATGTCTCTGGTTACTCTCTGCCTCTTTATTCGGTTTTATCTTTCTTTGTTAATGCATATCACTATCTTACTGTTTACTTTTGTATTTATGTATTATTATTTGCTCCCTGTATTTTAATATAAATCTCTATAAGGGCATAGACTTTGCCTGTTTTGATCACTTTGCATCACCCAATACACAGAACAGTGCCTGGCACATAGTAGGCATTCAATCAATACAATTTAGTCAAGGAAATATATCAATAGTGGAGCCCTTCTGCTTACTTCGTGTTCTCCCTATGCTCTAGTACATCTTCTCTCAATTTTTCTAGAATAAGCATAAAACTGTCCACTTTACAATGAGTGCCAACTGTTCAAGCCATCGAGTGGATACTATTATCATGCCTCTCATAATAATGTTCTTTAATTTACTGATGAGAGAACTAAGGCTTGGAGAGATAAAGCAACTAGCTAGAGTCACACAGCTAGCACAGGGGCGAGCCAGAATGTGGACTCAGGGAGGTCTGATTTCCGAGTTCTGTGCTCTTGACCCTCATCCTCCCGGCTGTAACACTTGGCAAAGCTCCTGCCCGGATACTATCCTCTTGCAGCTGCTTTCCTGTTGCAACTAAGTCCTGACTATGCCAATCTTTCTTTTTTTTTTTTGAATTTATTAATTTTTTTATTGTGGAGAAGGGGCAGGGAAAGAAGGCGGGGGAAGAGGTGAGTGACAGGGTCGGGCCAGTGGCATGGTACCATATTGGCTGTATCTAGGTAGAGGCAGTTTCAGGCCGGGCCTTGCTGAGT
>CAUYPK010119428.1:0-66855 GCA_963574355.1 Loris lydekkerianus
GGAACATATTCTTCTTAGTAAAGTATCTCAAGAATGGAAGAAAAAGTACCCAATGTACTCAGCCCTACTATGAAACTAATTTAGGGCTTTCACATGAAAGCTGTAACCCAGTTACAACCTAAGAATAGGGGGAAGGGGGAAAGGGAAAGGAGGGAGGGGGGAGGGGGTGGAGGGAGGGGTACTGGTGGAATTACACCTGCCGGGCATCTAACAAGGGTATATGTGAAACTTAGTAAATGTGGGATGTAAATGTCTTGGCACGGTAACTGGAAAATGCCAGGAAGGCTATGTTAATTATTGTGATGAAAATGTGTCAAATGGTCTGTGAAGCTAGTGTATGATGCCCCCTGATCATATCAATGTACGCAGCTATGATTTAATTAAAAAAAAAAAAAAAAAAAGAAAGAAAGAAAGAAGGCTAGGCTAAGGAGAGAGTGAGGGGGCTGTTGGTGTGATGTAGGTCATTACCACTTTCAAGGAGAAGGTCAGGGGAGGGTGGAGGATATAGGGATCGGAGGGAATCATGGGAGCCAAGAACAGAAAGAAAGAGAGGTCGGGGCCAAAAGAGAAGAGACAAAGGTGACGCCACCATCTGTGGTACGGAGCCTGGAATAGTGGGGGAAGGAAAACGGTTTAAGGAAGGGGCAAGAAAAAGATCGATACTTGCTTTGCTCATGTTGGGGACATGAGCTCATGAGGGGACAAAATACCAACCTAGAGCTGCACTTTGGGCGGCTGGAGAAAAGGTGAGAAACAAAATAAAGGCCATGGCCGTAGACACTGCTGTCCGCCCCTCTCTTCTCTTGGATTCAGTGACGTCACTTCCCAATAAGTCCTTTCCACTTTTCTGATACTCTTGTGACCTTTTGGGGTTGCTCTGCTACATAAACATCTATTGTTTGTCATCTGTCTGCCCTTTCCTCTCTACCTTTTCTTTTGGGGTGACCTCATCCTCTCTGGTGGATTCAACCACTGCTAACACACTGATGACTCACACACCTCAATCTCTCTCTTCTGAGTGCAAGACTTCAATGTCCATCCTCCAACTGGACATCAGTATCCACTCAGCTGTCCCACAGGGAGCTACACGGAACACATCTACAGCCACGTTTCTTTTCCTCTTCAGGGCTGCTCTTACTGTGATCCCAACATCACTGACTAGCAGACCAGCTTCTGTGCTAGGAATGTGGGAGTGGGCCTCAGCCATTCTCTTTCCCTCGAACTTCCCTCAGTCTTTGCTGTCAGGGGGCTATGGAGACCCCAGCCTCAGTTCAGGCTTCCTCTGGGTGCCACGAGCAAGCAGCCCCCAGAATCTGAAAGCACTTTGACTCGGTGAGCACGGCAAGGACACCCAGCAGCAGCAGCAGAGCTGCGGCAAAGGGGGAAGTCACGGCAGTGGCGGCAATTAGCAAAGTTTTATTTTATAGAACACACCTAAATGTATAAGCAAATAGAACACAATGAAGTTTATGAGCAGACAGAACAGACCTGAGAAGAAGGGAGGGGTCTCTTCCTCTCCAATAAGGAAGGACCCCCTTACAGACTTTTTCCTTGTATTTATTCCCCGATTCCTAGCTTTACTCCACCCACTCCTAACGTGTGTGCATTTCTTAATTCAGGTTCATGCCTTTCTTTCACGTTGGGTCTTGATCAGGCTGACTCTACATTATTCTTAACTAACTTCTCCTTTGGAAAGTCTCCAAGATATTAAGAGGGCATTGACTAATCATGGGATGTTAACTTCTTTAAAAAGTTTCTACTGATCAGTCCCTCTGTGGGAGTCTTAGGAGTTGAGCAGTGCCTGAATTTCAGAACTTTCCAACCACAATCTTGGCTGGTTCTGCTGCTGCAGTAGCCCAGAATAGTCCATCTTCTCTACCTTGTTCACGTCTAAGCTAGGGAACTATCTCTGTCCTCTGTCTCAGCAGTTGCCTACTTTTCTTTTCCTTCTTCCCCCGTTCCCTGTCTCTTAACATTTACGGGAGCCTGACAACAAATAGCTGGCATTGTGGTGGGCGCCTGTAGTCTCAGCTACTTGGGAGGCTGAGGCACGAGGATCGCTTAAGCCCAAGAGTTGGAGGTTGCTGTGATGCCGTGGCACTCTAGCCAGACCAACAGCTTGAGTTTCTATCTCAAAACAAACAAAAAACTTCCTTGGAGTGATGTTGTGTATTTGACTGAACCCGTGTCCTGGTTGTGTATTTGTAAGATGGTAACCACTCGGAGAAACCGGCTAAAGGGTACCTGGGATGTCTGCATTATTGCTTATGACTGTACATGAATCTCCAACCATCTCAAGGTAAACATTTAATTAAAAAAAAATAGTGACTGTTAAATGACACAGAAATGGAACAACTCCAGGGCCCCTAGAATTCAGAAAAGTCTGCCCGTTTCCCTCAGTGATGTTCATGACAGTCTGGGTTGTGCTGTACTGTAGTGCTGGCCCGGTTCACCTCTGAGCTGGTGTACCTGTCCCAGGCATCAACAGATTTTCTTAAAATTCTCTTGGGGTAGCCGGGGTTAAGAACCAGCAGCTTCTGAAGTAATATATAAATGAGTCAGCAATCGAGAGAAGAAACAATATATAAATTAAAATAAAATACCTTATGGTCCCATTGCCACAATTCTGAATGGTGAGGTGAAACTATCCACACATTGGCTAGCAAAACAGTTTAACAAACAAAGGGCAGTGGGATGATGAGAGGCAAAGACCCCAAATCCAGGGGGCAGGTACTGAAGGCGGCAGAGAAGCCTATGAAATCTGAAGGGTACACAGACACGGCAGCACTGCCTGCAATGGCTTTAGCAGCAGGTGTGGCTATAGAATATATGTGCAGAGGAAAGGCTAAGAGAGTTATTTGCTAAAAACCATTCATCATTGGGTGGTGCCTGGGGCTCAACAGAGTAGGGCTCCAGCCCCATATGCTGGAGGTGGTGGGTTCAAACCCAGCCCCAGCCAAAAACTACAAACAAACAAACAAACAAAAAAAATTCATCTTTGCCAAGAGACTTAATCAAATGTACACTGTACCTTGATACCACTGATTTTGTTTTCTCTGGGGTGGCAGTGAACCGCTTGAGTGACTTTGCTGTCCAAAATATCCAAGTCAAGTCCACACCATTGGTGATGGCAGCGTGAAAAGAAATAACACGTAATTAGAAATGAGTCCTGTGACTTGCTGCAAGTGATTCATTTTTCTGCACAGATACACCCATTACTTCTTTTGTTTGGAAAGTATTATTAGAATGTTAATCATGTAGAAATGAAGGCCTTTTATTCCACGGAAATTGGCTTCCAAATGTAAATATAAAATCAAGGCACAGTGGCTGGGGTGGGGGTGGGGCACAACATCAGAAGCAGGATACAACTACTCAAGGTCACAGTTGGGGACATAAATGGTGAAATATACATCGAGGTTCTATTTTTGCCTAATCACATATATATTTCCAATCGCTTTTTTATGAAATGATTTTATCTTGTGGAGAGACCCGTTGTTGGCATACCCAAGTCACCTGGCACCTGTTCCCCTCATACCCAGCTGCACTTGTCTCCTCCACATCACAGTCCACACTTGATCTTGGTGCAAAACTGAGAA
Organism: Loris lydekkerianus; assembly: GCA_963574355.1. NCBI lineage: Eukaryota > Metazoa > Chordata > Mammalia > Primates > Lorisidae > Loris > Loris lydekkerianus. The sequence continues at coordinate 3,597 of CAUYPK010119428.1, forward strand.
GAGTTTGAAACTGACTCAGTTAACTTGGAGTCACTTCATCCACTGGCCCCCAAGCCCTGATCCCTGGGCTTCCTCTCTCTTCTTGTTCCGTCTTGAACCCACAGGGGCTCACTTGCCCCACCCTCCACCTGGCAAGCTCCTAGTCATCCTTCAAAATCCAGCTCAGATGGTCTTTGTGTCTACACTTTTTTTCCCCACTCTCTCTTTTTTTTTTTGAGACAGAGTCTCACTCTGTCACCCTGGGGTAGAGTCCCGTGGCATCATAGCTCACAGCAACCTCAAACTCTTGGGCTCAAGTGATCCTCTTGCCTCAACCTCCCAAGTAGCTGGGACTACAGGCACCCGCCACAATGCTTGGCTATTTTTTTCTTTTTTTAGAGCCGGGTCTCACTTTCACTCAGGATGGTCTCAAATTGCCTGGAGCTCAGGCAATCCATCTGCCTCAGTTTCCCAGAGTGCCAGGATTACAGGCCTGAGCCACCACACCCAGCTTGAGACTTCCTCTGTGAAGTGTCTTCTAAATACCTCAGGCAGAGGTCACCGAGGTCACCGTCTACCAAAACCATATCACTCGCTCCAGGGTAGTGCATACTTCTGGGGTGCAGAACGATTTTCTGACTTGTCTTTGTCTACCCAAGGTCTCGTAGAGTCCCTGACACATTGTTTATCTCTGATAAATACTACACGGTGAATGAGGGAAAGAAGGGAAAAACGAGTGAAGCAGCAGATGGGTCCCACTGTCATCTTGAGCTATCATCTTAGCTTTTAATCTGGCTCCCTGACACATACTACCAAAAAGTACTAGGAACAGATATTATTTATTATTTACGGCCAGCCAGGGCTGGGTTCAAACTGCCAGCCCCAGTGCACGGGGCTAGTGCTCTAACCAGTGAGCTATGGGCACCCAGCCTGAAGGAGTACCATTTAAACTCAGTAACTTCTATATTCAAGATTTCAAAGAGAACACTGACACCCTCACTCCAGATCCTCCAACTGGCAAGGTAATGCCTTAAATAATTTGGATCCAAATCAGGTTCACAAGCCAAAAGAATTCTCTTTCTCAGTCAGCTGTCAGAATGGACAAGGCATCAGGCCCACAGAGGGTCTTTTCCGGGCAGGCAAATTGCACAGCTGAGCGTTATCAGGAGCAGGATAAAGGAGGAAAGGGTTTCCAAGAGTCAGCCTTGGGGGTTGCAAACTCAAATGAATGGGGAAGGATGAACACAGGCAGAGCAGGGAAGTGGGCCCCATGAGGACGGAGGCATCCGGAGAGATCAGTTCCCAGCTTATCTTCAGACTTCAAATCTTGGGGTTTTCAAGAGAAGATGAACAGAGATTTTTTTTAACTGCTGATTTTTATTTTTTATTTTTTATTTTATTTATTTTTTTTTTTGTTTTTGGCTGGGGCTGGGTTTGAACTCGCCACCTCCAGCATATGGGGCCAGCGCCCTTAACTGCTGATTTTTAAACATTATCCACCAAGCCAAATAATGTCAAAACATTAGAGGCAGGTGGGACAGCTCAGGGGCCGGGCCCCTGGTGTGCAGCTATGGAGGGGCAGACAGCGGGTTTGTTCCACGTGAAGCAGGTGGTGATGTTGAAGGCGTTCTCGGAGCTGACAGTGGGCATGTTGGAGCTACCTCAGCTTTCCCCAGAGTTACTTCTCCAAGTCACTAGGCAATGGCAGTCACCTGGTTGCAGCTGGCCTGGTCTCCTGGGCCCTGGGAATGGGCCTGTCACTTGCAGAGGGCAGGCTTGAGCCAGAGGAATGAAAGGACACCCCACTAGGAAGACCTCAGGCTGGGGGTTGGGTGGGGGTGATTCTCTGCCCTCTCTGTCCACCCGTGCACCCTCTCTGAGGTTTGTGATAATGTGAGATAAAGAGCTGGAACTCCTGGCTCCCCACGGTTAAGGGTAAGGTGGACACCACCCTCTCATGCCCAGGTTAGCTCGTAGGTCCACTTTGAGATGGACACATTCTGAGGTCTCTACTTTTACCTTGGGGGCTTTTTCCCTGAGAAGAGTCTTCTGAAATGACTGATGTCTGCGTGGAATCCTGCAGGGCGTCTTCTTTTTTGCTTGGCTGTAATGTGAGCTCTAGAAATGAAAAATGAAGGGGTGGAGGGAGGTGGGGAGAGTGCCAGAGAGAGGAGGAGGGGGGAAAAACACTTCTGAGAATAAGAGCTTTGTCTCGGGGTGAAAGTAGAATTTTTGTCAAAACTTTCAGGGACAGAAATCCAAGACAGAGACATTGGGAAACAGCAAACTTATCATCTAAATGGCAAGGACTCGTGTGTGGCGTAGGCAGAATAGATAAGAATTGCCCTACCGCAGCTCCTAAAATCCCAGATATTAGATGCATTCCTCTGAGGGCGTAACTTACCTCGCGTCTGAGCATCTTCTGTTTAGATGACAAATGTAGGGGGACTGAATCTTACGCTGTTGAATATAAAAACTTCTCAAGTTTTTTCTTCCCATTCCGTCTCTCTCTCCTTCAACACCACTCAGTGAGCTTAATCTCACTTGTGAGAGATACAGGGAACTGGGTGGGGCAACCAGCTCTCTGGGAAACAAATCCTCCCTGACGGGTAGTTTGCCCATTTCTGTGGTGTAAATGCTCTAGCCCTGGAGTGGTAGCACGGATTCTCAGCTGGGCACCACCTGGGCTCCCCATCCCGATGCTACAACCTGGGAATTATAACTCCCCCAGCAGTAAACTGGGCAATCCCAGGGCTCATTCACGGGTTTCCTCTCTCCCAAGGATAACTCAGCTTTGATGCTTGATGTTCAGGGTCCCAAATCTATTGTTTCATTAATTTACCCAGTTTTTCCAGATTCCTCAGGCAGGAGAGTAAGTCTAGTCCTTGTTACCCAAAGATTTCTGAAGTGCAAATCTTGCCCCTTGATTTTTGACCTTACTTTTGTCATTTATTAAATTCTTCTATATTTGTAATAGAATCTATTTCTGCTCCATTAAGCTGGCCTCCTGAAGCCAGTACATTACTGTTCTAACAACTAAGATTCTACAATAATATACAATTTTACAACATTACTAACCTTCTCCCATTACATTCTTAATGCAGAAGTGTTTATCTTTCTAGACGAACCTTGGAACTATTGTGCAAAATTCTCTCTACCCAATACTCAACTCCCCAATGAATTTTTGTTAACATTTTTACTATAATTTCATAAAACTTTTAAAAAATCGGCAACTTTATAATGTCAATCTTTCTATCTGAAAATGTGACATATTTTTCTCTTCATCAAACCTACAGATCACACACATGAAGGTTAGTGTTAGTTCCTTGGATTTGACTTCCTTGTATATTTTCTAATTAATAAAGTAATTTAGATTAATAAAGTATAATTAACTTTGTGTCCATTTACTTTACAGAATCCTTTAATCAAACAAAATAGTTTCTCAGTTTTTGGGGGGGAGATTTTAGTTATGTTATCATATCATTTGCAAATAATATATTTTATATTTCTCCATGCCTAGATGATGATGATGATGATGATGATGATGATTTTGAGACAGAGTCTCACTCTGTTGCCCTTGGTAGAGTGCTATGGCGTCACAGCTCACAGCAACCTCCAACTCTTGGGCTTAAGCGAGTCTCTTGCCTCAGCCTCCCAAGTAGCTGGGACTACAGGTGCCTACCACAACACCCAGCTATTTTTTGTTGCAGTTGTCATTGTTGATTTTCACTGGCCCGGGGCCGGGTTCGAACCTGCCAACCTCGGTATAGCCACTGTACTATAGGCGCTGAGCCTCCATGCCTAGATTTTTATTGCTGTAAGCCATAGTTTGGATAGTTGACCCTCCAACTCTCATGGTCAGATCTGATCCCAGTGTTGGAGGTGTGGCTCTGTGGCAGGTGATGGGTCACGTGGGTGAATTCCTCGTGAATGGCTGGACATCATCGCTCTTGAGGTAACGAGTGAGTTCTCACTCTATTAGTTCCCATGAGAACTGGTTGTTAAAAAGAGCCTGGCATGTACCTCTCTCCCCTCTCACTTCCTCTCTGTGATGTGATCTCTCCCCAGGCTGCTCCCCTTCCCCTTCCACCACAAGTGGAGGCAGCCCAGCGCCTCCCAGAAGCAGATACTGGTGCCATGCTTCTTGTGCAGCCTGCAGAACCATGAGTCAGATAAACCTTTTGTATTTCTTTTCTTTTCTTTTCTTTCTTTTTCTTTTCTTTCTTTCTTTTTTTTTTTGGAGACAGAGTCTATGTTGCCCTCAGTAGAGTGCTGGGGCATCATAGCTCACAGCAACCTCAAATTCTTGAGCTTAAGTGATTCTCTTGCCTTAGCTTCCCAAGCAACTGGGACTACAGGTGCCTGCCACAACGCCCAGCTATTTTTTTGTTGTTGTTGTTGCAATTGTCATTGTTGTTTAGCTGGCCCTGGCCACATTTGAATCCACCAGGCTCAGTACATGTGGCTGGCGCTGTAACCACTGTGCTATGGGCACCGAGCCAGATGAACCTATTTATAAATCATCCAGCCTCTGGTATAGCAACACAATGGCTTAGACACTTTATATCTGAAATTAGCCTGAGTTTCTAAATTAATAATACATAAAAGAGAGAGAATCCTTATTCAGATTTTCCTTTAAAAATTCTTCATATATATGTGTGTGTGTATGTGTGTGTGTGTATATATATATATATATATTTATTTTATTTATTTTTTTTTTTGAGACACAGTCTCACTTTGTCCTCCTGAGTAGAGTGCCATGGCGTCATAACTCACAGCAACCTCAAACTCTTGGGCTTAAGCGATTCTCTTGCCTCAGCTTCCCAAGTAGCAACAATGCTCGGCTATTTTTTAGGGTCTCACTCTGGCTCAGGCTGGTCTCCAACTCCTGAGCCAGGCAGTTCACTCACCTGGGCCTCCCAGAGTGCTGGGATTACAGGCATAAACCACTTCTCCTGGATTAAAAATTCTTAATATTTAAATAAATAACAAACAAACATTGAAGCAGATTATGTTAGGAATAGTTAGGAATATTTACTTAACTGGAATTACAAATATGTGACTTACTTGTTAATAGTTTTGGAAGGATGGTGCTTGCTTTATTTTTTGCCTGCGTTCTTTTCAGTGCCTGCTGGATTTGCCAATGCTTTGGAGACAATTTCAGCAGAAAAAACCCATATTTCATGTACTCACTAAGGAGGAATTCTGCTTTTGATATTTCGCTACTCAAGAGAAATAAAGATATGATTAGGTACACCTATGTGGAAGCATGTTGAGTTGCAAAATATTTGACAAAATTCTTTCTCTTGATGGTATATGGACAATAACTGAATCATCAAAAGTACGAATATGACTATAAAAATATAAGCTTAGACAAAATATAAAGAGATAAACTAACGCTGTGTGCTGCTTGAATAAAACACACCCAGAGATAAGCACGCACGTAATAGACTGAAGACAGTTTTATCCTACTCACTTATTTTTGTGGGAAACATTGTGTTAAGTTGTAGACATAGGAAGAAATTAGAAGGAAGCGAAATATGGTACTTTGGCAAGGGGAAGAAAGAAAACATTTAATGAGCATCCACTGTGTGCTGGGCAATACACAGGACCCACTATGGTTGTAAATTTCATCCTCAGTACAGCACTTTAAAACAGTTACTCTTATTCCCATCTTTGGAGGGAAACTGATGACTTGCCCTCAACTCTGGGTCTGACCCACATACCCACAATACCAAGTGACTGGAACCAAAATCTCCTCCCCAGCTTTCCATGGCTTTATGGTAACCCTGCTACTAAGTGGAGGCAGGGGAATGTTTACAATAAAAGAAGGTTCACAGGAAAAGGAGCTCCCATACCTTTATCATTCAGAGCCTCCCTTAGTCACACCCTCATTAATATTTTATCAATAGTACTTTGCACCAATATCCTCAATACGTCTATCACAGCCTTCCCGCAGCCCTGGCGTCAGTGTGGCATTCAAGGGTCGGGAAGTGACTGCTTTCTGTATTCCCAGTCGGGAGATGATGGGAGCCCTGCTGTCTACCATGGCTTGAGTTTTAGACTGAAATCCTCCCAGATGAGCTACAAAGAGCATGGGGTGAAAATCAACTGGAGCTGCACAGCTTCCAAGCAAAAGCTTCAGAAGAAACTCCCTTTCCCTTTGTAAACAGTTCCCAGCCCTGCAGGCAGCAGGGGCCTCCCAGATCTGTCTCCAGCCCATAAAGAGAGAGACTGAGCACTTGCTTCCTTTGCTTTTTTTTTTCTTATCTTCTGTACCTTTCTTTCTCAGAGGGTGAGACACAGTAACACGTTCTCTTCAGTAAGGCTGAGGGTTTCACTGGGGGGCCATTGTGCATAAACCTATCACTTTAAGCAAACATAGAGGCTGCTACTCTAGTCCTATGAATATTCTACAAAAGGTAGCATCCTAGTTATCCTAGGTAGTGAGGGAGGGAAGGGAATTCTCCATCTTGAAGCTCCTTCCACTTTGGGTGCTTAAAAAAGAAGAGGCTGGGGGTGGGGGTCATGGTGTGTAACACACTTTTTGGGGGCAGGACAGTGGGACACAATTATAAGAGGCACTTTACCTAACAAATGCAATCAATGTAACCTGGTTCTTTGTACCCTCAATGAATCCCCAACAATTAAAAAAAAAAAAAAATGGCTCAGAAGCCTCTAGCTCAGCGACTTGGGGCCCCCACATGCACCGGGGCTGGCAGGTTGGAACCCAGTCCAGCCCTGCCAAACAACAATGACAACTACAACCAAAAAATAGTTGGGCATTGTGATGGGTGCCTGTAGTCCCAACTACTTGGGAGGCTAACGCAAGAGAATTGCTTAAGCCCAAGAGCTTGAGGTTGCTGTGAGCTGTGACACAACAGCACTCTACCGAGGGCAACATAGTGAAACTCTGTCTCAAAAAAAAAAAAAGAGGCTTCTGTAGCCAGAATGTGTCTGAAATACCCATTTGCTTAATGCAACTGGTTTCAGAGAAACTACCGTCCAGTTTATTTTATTTACTATTCTTTTTATTTTTTTAATTTTTATTTCATTTCACTCTGCCACCCCAGGTAGAGTGCTATGGTGTCATCATAGCTCACAGCAACCTCAAACTCCTGGGATTGAGCAATCCTCTTTCCTCAGCCTCTTGAGTAGCTGGGACTACAGGTACCTGCCACTGTGCCCAGCTAGATTTCCTATTTTGAATAGAGACGGGTCAGGCTGCTCTTGCTCAGGCTGGTCTCAAACTCCTCATCCCAAGAAATGCATCCGCCTTGGCCTCCTAGAGTGCTAGGATTACAGGTGTGAGCCACCATGCCCTGCCCCATTTGCTTCATTTTAACCAAGGTGCTGTCCTCCCCCCCAAATAGTCTAGGATGTAAGAGGTCTAGGACTTAGTTCCAGGGGAGAGGGAAACATCATGTTCTTAAAAAGAAAAAACAATAGTTTGGGCTGGGTGCATGGCTCATGCCTATAATCCTAGCACTTTGGAACCTTGGTACAGGAGGATCCCTTACGCCAAGGAGTTTGAGAACAACCTGGGTACCTTGATGAGACCCTGACTCTACAAAAGTTTTAAAAAATTAGCTGGGAATGTTGGTGCAGGCCTGTAGTCCCAGCTACTGGGGAGGCTGGGGCAGGAGGATCGCCCCAGATGAGGAGTTTGAGGTTACTGTGAGCCAATTGCCCCATTGCGTTCCAGCCCATGTGACAGAACAAGACCTTGTGTCCAAAAATATAAATAACAACTTGATGCCCATAACATAGTGGTTATAGCACTGGCCACATGCACTGAGGGTGGCGGGTTTGAGCCCTGCCTGGCCCAACTAAACAACAATGACAACTACAACAAAAAGATAGCTGGGTGTTGTGGCAGGCACCTGTAGTCCCAGCTACTTGGGAGGATGAGGCAAGAGAATCGTTTAAGCCCAGGAGTTGGAGGTTGCTGTGAGTTGTGACGCCGTGGTGTTCTACCAAGGGCAATGTGGGGACACTCTGTCTCAAAATAAATACATAATAAAATATAAATCTAAATAAATGTAAAAAAAGAAAAAACATGTTCAGCATAACCTGATTCCATGACTATACAATGTCTCCTATATCATGAAATTACTGTCCAAGGATAGTGACAGAAGGAAGCATCTTTTTTTTTTTTTGAGACAGAGTCTCACTTAGTCTCACAGTAGAGTGCCGTGGTGTCATTGCTCAAACTCTTGGGCTCAAGTGATCCCCTTGCCTCAGCCTCCAGAGTACCTGGGACTACAGGCACCTGTCACAACGCCCGACTATTTTTTAGGGATGGGTCTTGCTCTTGCTCAGGCTGGTCTGGAACTCATGAGCTCAGGTGCCTGCCTCAGCCTCCTAGAGTGCTGGGATTACAGGCATGAGCCACCGTGCCAGCCAAGGAAGCTTCTTTGGATATTTCAAATTAGTTCAAGTTCCCTTGACCATGGAAGGAAACATCCAGGTATGAAAAAGAGTGGCAGATAGTACAATTTTATCCCAACTCCTGCTCTTATAATTTTTTTTCATTATATTATAGATCTTAGTTTTAAATTTATTAATTTATTTAGAGATGGGGGTCTCACTGTGTCGCCCAGGCTGGACTAAAACTCCTGGGGCACAAGCCATCCTCCTGCCTCCACCTCCTGAGAATAGCACGCTGGGCAGATTTTTTTTTTTTTTTTTTTTTTTTGAGACAGTCTCAAGCTGTTGACCTGGGTAGAGTGCCATAGCGTCACGGCTCACAGCAACCTCAAACTCTTGGGCTTAAGTGATTCTCTTGTCTCAGCCTCCTAAGTAGCTAGGATTATAGGCGCCCACCACAACACCCAGCTATTTTTTTGTTGCAGTTATCACTGTTGTTTTAGCTGTCCCAGGCTGGATTCGAACCCACCAGCCTCAGTGTATGTGGCCGGCGCCCTACGCACTGAGCTATGGGCACCGCCCTAGATCTTGGTTTTTAAACAGCAATACTAAGTTCTAGTCAGTGTTAAGTATAAATATAGAAAATGCTACCAATCATTATTGTAGGAACACTATCAAATGAATCCCAATTTCAGAGATGTTCTGGGGGGGAAAAAAACCTGTGTCTGAATGAAGGAAAAAAGGGCACTTAGAAAATCATTTATTATTTATTCCTGACATTGGTTTGCTTCTTTAAACTAATTTTTTCGCTTTTGTATTCACCGGTTAAGGAAACTTTTCAGCCAGAGGCCACGTACTGCCCTCATATCCAGGGAGGGACAATCTTTGATGAGCAAGTTCCTTACTTTATAAATTTGTTCATATTTATGAAATCATCATCTGCCAAGAATTATCAGGATTACGGGGGTTTCGCGGGCAGAAATAGGTTTCAATGAGTCACGAGATTTGGGCACAAGAAGATGGTGTCCCCCTCACCTCTTCACAGCCTGAACCTCCATAGTTGCTTTCTTCAGCTCTGCCGTCATCTGGAGTTTGTTTATTGTTTCTTGTGCTGCGCTGAAAAGGAATGGAGGTTTGTCAGTTTGTTTTGTTTCGTCTTGTGTTCCAAAAAATTGAAAAGAAAAAAAAAAAAAAAAAAGGAGAGGAAGGAAGGATTTGGTCAGAGTGAAGAAACTAACATTTTAAGAGCATCTACAGATCGCTGGTCATTTTCTCGAAGGAACTCTTCAAAGGCCATTGCGTCATCCTGGAGTTTTTTTTCGGCTTTTGTGAGTTGTCTTTCTTTCCTCACTATGTGTTTTTCAAACTTTTTAATTGTGTTTCTTTTGGTTGCCAGAGTGTACTAGGAGTATTGAAAACAAAGGTACAAGAACATTATTCCATATTTCTAGCAGTACATTTCAATAGTCTCTTACTAAAGGGGAAAGTTAATGCGTGTTGGTAAGTGATCCTTTGTATCAGAAATAATAATATGTCCAAATCTTGGGGCAGTGGCCTTTACTTCATGAAAGAATTTATTTTGGGGGGATAGTTAGAAGGGAGACTAATTCCTTTCTCTTAGTTTTTTTTTTTTTTTTGAGACAGTCTCAAGCTGTCACCCTGGGTCGAGTACTGTGTTGTCACAGCTCACAGCAACCTCCAACTCTTGAGCTTAAGTGATTCTCTTGCCTCAGCCTCCCAAGTAGCTGAGATTACAATGCCCGGCTATTTGTTATTATTATTATTTTTTTTTTGGGGGGGGGGTTGTGGTTGTCATTGTTGTATAGCTGGCCCAGGCCGGGTTCAAACCTGCCACCCTCGGTGCATGTGGCTGGTGCCATAACCACTGTGCTATGGGCACCGAGCCTCCGTTCTCTTACTTTTATGAAAATGATCAGTATTGTTCCAAGATAGCTGTGCCCCACAGATCAAAAATAGCGACATATTCCTCCATTGCCCCACAAAGGTCGATTCAGCATCACCCATGGCGAGTTACCCTCTAGTACTTCCTGGGCATTGGGAAACTGGGCCGTCTGCAGACACATAGGCCACCAGCTTCTCTTCTAATAGGAGAGTACCATGGAAGGAGGCAGTTTCTGCCATGCCAGTGGTGCCCTCCCGGGAACCAGCCCAAGGTGTGGGCATTTAGTCCTACCCAGAGAGACTGTTCAGATCCCCAAATACCAGACCATAAGAATCCACTTGTGTTTTTCATGCCATGCATAAAAAATAAACTATAAATAAACAAAGTCACATACATTGTAAGATAAAGGAATTTAAAATATGGAAAGTGATAATTGTAAAAAAAAAAAAACAACAACAATATTAGACCCTCCAAGTTAATAATAAAAAATGTTCCATTCATTGTTTTATTCACTGAGTATGTACTGAGTGCCTACTGTATTCCAGGACTGTTTTAAGGGGTGCGAATAGAGTGGTGAACAACATAAGACAAAATGTTTTTATGGAGTGTCTATTCTAGTCTGGGGAGAGCCGATAAAAAAGGAATGGGGCACTCACGGGCAAGGGCCAGGGGTTGCTGTTATGTATGGAATAGCCAAGGTTCCCCTGATGGGATGAAAATGGAACAGAAACAGGCCGGGCGTGGCAGTTCAGGCCTGCCATTCTAGTACTCTGGGAGGCTGAGGCAGGTGGATTGCCTCGGCTCAGGAGTTGGGAGACTAGCAAGACCAAGACCCCCAAAAGAGAGAGAGAGACAGAAGAAAGGGAGGGAGGGAGAAAGAAAGGGAAGTTAAACAGAAACTGGAAGAGAGAAAGGAGCTAATGATGAGGGAAGACTGCTCCTCCTAGAAGGAAGAACCTCCAGTGCAAAGGCCCTGAGGTAAGAGAGAGATGGATACGTCCCAGGGACAGCAAGAGGCCAGTGTGGCAGGAGCAGAGTGAACAATCCCAATCACAACCCTGAAAGTCCCAACTGCCATCATCCTGAACACTGAAATCTCAAAAGATCAAAATGCCTGGAGTCTAGGTCCCTAAAATCGCAGGGCAGGGTCACTATCTTTGGTAGTACACCTTGCTTTTGTCTTTATGTAGAAAAAAAAATGGATTTTGATTGACTCTCCAAACCATGACAACAGCTTTGGAATTAGGTGTGATCAAGTTTTCTAAACATGAATTTCAATGCGTTACCTATAAAGTTTGTTTTATGACCACAGTTACAAAGCTGAGCGCCCACCATTACCAATCACAGTGATCATACTATTAATACTGTTACACATTTCGCTTTGGACCTATTTCTTGATGCAGATGGCTCATCATAACTGTTTACTCATCAGACTGTCTTTAGAATACCCAAATGTTTATGCTTGCAAAAATATATGTTATTATTGCCTATTTTATTACAGAAAGTGGCTTGAGAAGTGTTGTTTTCTATATTTCTCAAATGAGTCCCCTTTTAAAGTGTAAAGAAATGTCTTTTAAAGAATTCTAAAAATTATTCTTCTAGAATTACTTTTTCAGGATTTCGATATTTTGGGATTTCAACATTCAGGATCACATCTTTCAAGGTCACGACTGACTCCTCCCGAGGAAGATTGGTAGGAGTCAGGTCTGAGAGAGTGAGCTGGGGAACAGAGAGCATCACTAGAGGCCTTCAGCAGAGGAAAGCATGATTCTACTACCCAGGGGAGAATAGGCTGACTGCAGGGAAGCAAAACTAGAAGCAAAGGACCGGTGGTTAGAAGTTAAAACAATAAATAGTTCATGTTAGAGGTAGTAGGGCTTGGACAGCAGTGGTGGCGGCAGAGGTCATGAAGTGTAGTCCAGTTGTGGATGTGTTCTGCAAAAGTATATTTGAAAGTATAATCGGATGGGGGTTGTGAGAAGGAGTCAAGGATAACACCAATATTTTTGGCCTAAACAACTAAAAAAGGAAATTTCTATTTAGTGAGACAGGGACTATTTCATGAGATGCAGATTTGCGGGGCTAGACCATAGTAGAGCAGGAATGGTCTGGAAAATGTTAAGCCTGGAATCCCCATTGAACGTCTAAGTGGAGATGTTAAGGATTACACTTGTATTTGTGAGTCTGGAGTTCAGGGAAGAGGATCAGGCTAGAGAAATAAATTAAGAAGTTGTTAAAATGAAGGTGGAATTTAAAGACCTGAGCCAAGGGGAGGGTAGGCAGAGCTCAGGGTGAGGAGGAGCCCTGGAGCCGTCCAGTGCCTGCGGGTCAGGAAGAGGAACAATCTAATAGGGCTCTAAGAGGAAGGAGTGGCAGGCAGGGCAGGAAGAACGGAAAGTGGCTCCTGGAACCTGATGGAAGAAAGCAGTTCAGGAAAGGAGTGATCAGGGGGCCGGCTGCTGCTGAAGGGGCAAGTTAAAGGAAGACCGGCCATTTGGTTTGGCAAGAGGGAGGCCACTGGTGACTTGGACAAAAGTAGTTTTGGTGAATTATGAGGACACAAGCCTGACTGAAGAGACTTAGGGGATAATAGAGAGGGAGAGGCCCAAAGTGAGGGTAATGCCTTTGACAAACTTTGCTGTAAAGAAGAGCAGAAAACTGGGGCGGATGATGGTACAGAATACAGGAGCTAAAGGAGGTTTTTTGGAAGGCAGGTTTCATTTGTTTATTTATTTGTTTATTTATTTAAGACAGAGCGTCAAGCTGCTGCCCTGGGTAGAGTGCTGTGGCACCATAGCTCATAGCAACCTCTAACTCCTGGGCTTAAGCAATTCTCTTGCCTTAGCCTCCAAAGTAGCTGGAACTACAGGTTCCTGCCACAATGCCCCACTATTTTTGGTTGCAGTTGTCAGTTGTTTGGCAGGCTTGGGTTGGATTTGAACCCGCCAGCTCTGGTGTATGTGGCTGGCGCCTTAGCTGATTGAGCCACAGGCACCGAGCCAAGGGAGGTTATTTTTAAATAACAGGATGTTTGGGCCCTGCGCCCATAGCACAGTGGTTATGGTGCCAGCCACATACACCAAAGCTGGTGGGTTCGAACTCGGCCCAGGCCAGCTAAACAATAACGACAACTGTCACAAAAAAATGGCCAGTGCCTGTGGTCCCAGCTGCTTGGGAGGCTGAGGCAGAAGAGTCGCTTGAGCCCAGGAGTTTGAGGTTGCTGTGAGCTGTGATGCTACGACACTCTACGGAGGGTGACATAGTAAGACTCTGTCTCAAAACAACCAACCAACCAACAAACAGGATGTTTGTATGTTAGTGGCAAATAATCCAGCAGAGGAGAAAATTAACTTTAGAAAAGAGGCATAATTGCTGGACTATTGTCTTAATTTTTTTCCAGCTTAACTGAGGTATGATTCATATACAACAAACTGCATATGTTTAAAGCATAAAGTTTGCTAAGCTTGATATATGTATACACTTGGGAAATCATCACCAGAGTGAAAAATAGTTAATGTATTCATCACCCTAAAAAGTATACTCAAGCCCTTGGTAATCTATCCCTTCTCCTACCCAGATCTTTTCCCAGGCAACCACTGACCGGCTCGCTTTAGATTAGCTCACATTTTCTACAATTTTATATAAATCACAGTATGGACTATTTTTCTGTCTGGCTTTCTAAACCTAGCATAATTATTTAGAGATTTACCCATGTTGTTTAATATCCATAAAAACTACTTTTTAATGCTGAGTGGTAATCAGATATGTGGATATGCCACAACTTGTTTACCCATTTACTTGTTCAGAGACACTTGGATTTTTTCCTGTTTCGGGAAGCTTCAAATAAAATTTCTATGGATATACATCTGCCTTCCTTTGGGGGCAGATGGTAAATACCCAGAAGTGGAATGGCTGTGAGTAATAAACTGTCTTCATATCTCTGACTCAGGATTTTGGTGTCTTCTATCAAACTATGGATCAGCAACAGACTTTTTTTTTTTTTTTTTTTGAAAGCAGGGTTTCACTGTCACCCAGGTTGGAGTGCTTGTCATGGTCATAGCTCACTGTGCTGTCCAACTGCTGGACTAACGAGATCTTCCTGCCTCAACCTCCCAAATAGCTAGAACTGCAGGCATATGCCACCAAACCTGCCTAATTTTTTATTTTTATTTTTTGTAGAGATGAGGTATTGCTGTGTTGTCCAGGGTGTTCATGGAACTATGGGCCTCAAAGTGCTAGGACTGCAGGCATGAGCCACCATGCCTGGCCTCAGCCTAACTTCTTATCTTGCAAGTAGGGTGCTGTTTCAGGTTCCTCATAGTTTTTGACACTAGATCCTTTGCATTTCCATATAAAATATAGAACCTGCCTGTCAATTTCCATCAGACTTCTTGGATTTGTATTAAGATTATACTTAACCTATACACCAATGTGGAGAGAATCAACATCTTAGCAACATTGGTCTTTAGGTCAATTAACATGGCATACCTCTCCACTTATGTAATTTTTCTCAGTATTGTTTTGTAGTGTTTTTTTTTTTTTTTTTTTTAAAGAGACAGAGTTTTCACTTTGTCACCCTCGGTAGAGTGCTGTGGCGTCACAGCTCACAGCAACCTCCAACTCTTGGGCTTAGGTGATTCTCTTGTCTCAGCCTCCCAAGTAGCTGGGACTACAGGAGCCCGCCATGATGCCGGCTATGTTTTATAGTTTTAGTGTACATCTATGCACATATTTTAGAAAATTGCCCAGAAGTATTTAATATTTTTGATGCTGTTGAATAAGTCGTTGCTTTTTAAATTGCAATTTCTTATTTTTCATTACAAGTTTATAAAAATGCAATTGATTTTTGTAAATTTACCTTGTATACTGAAACCTTGCTAAACTCACTTGGTTATAATAGTTTTTAGGATTTTCTACAGAGATAATCGTGCTATCTGTAAAGATAGTTTAAATCCGTTCTTTCCAATCCAGATGTCATTCACTTCTTTTTCTTTTCTTTCTTTTATTTTCTTTTCTGGCTTCTTTTTATTTTTTTGAGATAGAGTCTTACTTTGTTGCCCTTGACAGAGTGCCACAGCAACCTCAAGCTATTTGGCTCAAGTGATTCTGTTGCCTCAGCCTCCCAAGTAGCTGGGTCTACAGATGCCCACCACTACACCCAGATATTTTTAGAGATGGGACCTTGCTTTTGCTCAGGCTGGTCTCAGCTCCTGAGCTCAAGCAATCCACCCAGCTCAGCTTCCTAGCATGCTGGGATTACAGACGTGAGCCACTGTACCTGTCCTCAAGTCACACTGTTAATATTTCTGGCATGGTCAACTCCCACCCTAAGACTGCTGAATGTGCCAGCTCTATCTTAGAGAAAGACACCCTTATTATCTTAAAGAAAGACACAAATTACCTCCCAGAAGTCAAGGGCAAAGGCCAGACTTTTTTTGGACAAAGCCAAAGTTTTTACCACATACAGCTATTCTTCATTATCCACACAGAATTGGTTCCAGGATGCCCAGGATACCAAAATTCATGGATTTTATGTCCCTTACTTAAAATGACAACAGTATGCATATAATGATGCTCATCCTCCCATGTACCTTAGATCATCTCTAGATTACTTAGAATACCTAGTACCATTTAGATGATATATAAATAGTTGTCATGTTGTACTTTAAAAAACTTGTACTGTTTCTTATTGTTGTATTTTTATTTTTTATAGTTTATTATAGTATTATTTTTGATCCCCAGTTTATTGTATCCATGGACATGGAACCTGTGGATACAGAGGGCCAATTGTACGTGTCTTTTTGATAAATGGACTCCATTAAATTGCTTTGGGACACTTCACCAAACTGGTTGGGGGAGAAGAGGGTCTCGTAAATAAGGGGAAAGAGGCACATTTAATGCAAATGTCTTGAAATCCCAGTGTCTCTGTCCAGCACCAGTTTCAGCTAACTAGGATGTCAGCATGATTTTATAATAAGGGCTGAACTCTCACCCAAGGAATAATATTTAATGAACAAAAGCATCAGGTTCTATTTACAACTCTGTTACTCTAAGTGAGATCTTTTATGGTGACTGCAGATGGAGCATATTAAAATACTAACTAGATTGATGCTCCAGTATGTGTGATACGATATTATGAAAAGTCAAGTACATTTTCGTGTACTCATTAGCATCAAAGACTTTCATCAAGAAGATGATCTTCTGTAGATGATTAGATAATTGACAACAGAGGTATAAATAAGGTTCAGCTCATTCATTGTGTAATCACTCTCCCACTGGCAAGTGCTCCGTGTCTGTTTCATGTACGGGAAGTGAGTATGCAGGTAGACACGTTAAACAACACTTTCAGTTATAGGCCTGGCTTCTGGCTAAACGCTTCTGGTGGCAGGATAAAAGCCTCTACTATTTTTATTAAAGATGCTAACGGGGACCCAGCACTCTCTTCTGGCAGCAGTGGTTGTCAGGGAAGCTGACAGAGAATTCAGAATTCTCTGGACTTTCAGAGTGCTTGGATTCCCGCCATGTTCAACCAAAGCACCAGGAAAATCTGGATTAAATTGGGATTCTCATGTGCTATCCTAATTGTGGGGGGAAGAATAAGAAAAAAGGGAGAAACTGGGACCATCGGACATTTCCTAGAAGTTTCCTGATGGATTCTAGGAAGTAGGGAACCCTGTCTCGGATGCTAGAATGTCAGCTCTCCGAGGGCCTGATCTTAGGCACACTGCTTGGTACATAGTAAACCCTCAATAAATATTTTTCAAATGAAATGAACACATGAATGAATCCGTCTGTTTCACCTATGGATCTGGGACATATAATGGAAAAGTAAAATGTCAGAGGAAATTATTTGCCAATGCTTTTCAAGAAGTCTTCCATTTGGCTAATGAAAGAAAGAAATCATTTCTACTACCTCAAGCAGAAATCTGTCTCTCTGGTCGTTAATAAATTCATGAACACTCCTTTTTGTGTCTGAACCTGTAAAGAAAATTGAAATAGACTTAAGTGTAGTTCATTATGCTTCAAAGATGTTATCTAAAATTAAAGCCATGTAATTAAATTACTGAATACAGGAAGTATCTAAACATTCAAAGTAAGACTTGAAATAAATTTTCTCTAACCACTGAAAAATTGATAATAGTAACCACTATTTATTTTGTGTCCAGCATACTTCATATACATATGAAAGTAATCAGCACTTTACACACAGTCATCTTTTTCTTTTTCCTACTTTATATTATGGAAACCATCACCATTCATAAAAGCAGAGTCATACAGGCCATGCCTGTGGCTCAGTGAGTAGGGCGCCGGCCCCATATACCGAGGGTGGTGAGTTCAAACCCAGCCCTGGCCAAACTGCAACAAAAAAATAGCTAGGCGTTGTGGTGGGCACCTACAATCCCAGCTAAGAGAATCACCTAAGCCCAAGAGCTGGAGGTTGCTGTGAGTTGTGATGCCACGGCATTCTACCAAGGGCGACAAAGTGAGACTGTCTCTTAAGAAAAAAAAAAAAAAAAAAGCAGAGTCATACAATGAACCCCCATGTACCTGTCACCTATTTCAACATTACCAACATTTTACTAGTCTTGGCTCACTCATTACCACTCCTCCTCAATTTGTCCCTCCTTGGCATATTTTAAAGCGGGTCCAAGCCCTTGTATGAATTCAAGCATAAATATTTCAGTATGTAACTCACCAGATAAAAAGTTTTAAAACATAACTATAATATCACTATCACCTCTGACAAATTGACTGTTCCTCAGCAAATTTCCCCAGTTGTCTCAAACACACACGGGTGGATTTTTTAAATTAAAATCTAAACAAAGATCAGTTTGATTGGTATAGCTCCTAAAGTCTCTTTTTTACCTATAACAGCTAACCCCCTCTCCTTACACGCCTCCCCCAGCACACACACGCATTTTCCATGCCATTCACTAGTTCAAGGAACCAGGTCAATCTCTCCCTAGAATTTCCCATACGAGGGGTCTGGCATACTGCATCCTGCAGGTGTTAACATGGTCCTCAATCCCTCATATTTACTTTATTAGATCCATGTTCAACTTATCCAAATATTTTTTATAGAAAAGAAGAATGAAAATGCTTACTGTGGCTTTTACCTGATCACTTCAGCTGCGTTGGCGGAATTGAAAATAAATATTAAAAAATAATAAAAACTCCTGTGCTGTCAACTTACTAAATGGTAGAGCCATGTTCACCATTTCAGGCTATTTTAACATGGTACTGTCAGGCTGAATGGGTGGAATTTTATTCTTTGACACTCATTAGACTCATTATAATGGGTTTCCCCCCACTTTTTTTTTTTTTGAGAGTGAGTCTCACTCGGTCACTCTGGGTAGAGTGCTGTGGCTTCATGGCTCATAGCAACTTCAAACTCCTGGGCTCAAGTGATTCTCTTGCCTCGACCTCCCAAGTAGATGAGACTAATGCCCAGCTATCCTGCCACAATGCCCCACTAGTTTTTCTACTTTTAGTACTGAAGGGGTCTCATGCTTGCTTATGCTGGTCTTGAACTCCTGAGCTCAAGCAATCCACTTACCTCCGCCCCCCAGAGTGCTAGGATGACAGGTGTGAGCCACAGCACCCAGCCTTCAAACTATTTTCTGTGTCATTTATAGGTGCTTCTTGATCTGATAAGCAGGAAACATTCATGACATTTTTGATGACTGGACTGCCTTCTTTCATAGAGCAATAATTATCATCTTTTGGTGTTTCAACATGTTGCCTCCAAAGGTCATTAAAATCAAGTTATGTCTTTGCAACAGAGGGCCAGCTTATTTAATTCTTGATGCATTTATTTAGCTTCTTGATTTGAGATAGATGAGTTCTATGGCCTGGACAGCCAAGGCTTCTCCATCTTTCGAGTGAAGTTTCTGCAGTTCCACATCTAGAACTGAGTCCGAACAGCCAGAGCCATTACCTTTACATCTTATCCACCTTTGCCAGCTATACGGGGAGTCCCTGAGACACAAACATTCAACTAATGTACCACTCGCACTTATGAATGGAGGCTATTACAGGTGATAGATAAATGTACCTGATCCAACTTACATACAAATTCAACTTAAGAACAACCCTACAGAACCTATCTGGTTTGTAACCCAGGGACTTCCTGGCTAGTAACTTTCTTCCTAAAATGAGTCATAGTCATCTTGGAAAAGTATGTTTCTTATTTAAAATATATTTTCTCCCAATTCTCAACCTCCACTGACAAAGAGCTCCCCCTACCACAACAAATTTGTTTTTCTCCCCTATCAAGCCCCCAAACCTGACATTAATAATAACTATTCAAAACAATTGTTCTTAAACAAAAAGTGCTGGACTTACCGTCTGTTAATCTGAGAATGAGACTGGGATCTAGCCCATATTTTTCAAATGAGCTGCTTGTTTCAGAGTGGTAAGCTATTTGGCTCAGGTGTGAACGACTCTTCATTCGGGATGAAAAAGTCGACTTCTGGTGGATTTTCATGCTACGGTTCTTAGCTTTTTCCTGCCCAAGTAGAAAAGTTTATAAGAATTTTTAATATTCCAAAGTAATCTTTTAAAATTAGCGATCATATATAAAAATATCATTGGCAGCAAATGATATTAACATTAAAGAAGTAACCTTGAGTTCTTATCTTTGAAGGAATGTGTGCAGTTTTTATTTCCTTCATATATGGAGCTGAACAAAAATATATATGACATTGAACCTTCATGATACATGTACATTACAAATAGGAAACTGGGAAATGTCCTGCTGTCTTTATTTCCACAATTTTGTCTTGCTCAAAATGCAGGCAATTTTTGAAAATTCCAAGGGTTCATTCTGCGGAATTGAAAACTTGGAAGGAAATTAACTGCCACAGAGATTTTTAATTAATTAAATATCATTAAGTTTTTTTTTTTAAATTTAATGTTGGGTAAGTTCAACAAACTCTATAACACATGCAAAAAAAAAAAAAAAGAAAGAAAAACTGGAGACAAATCAATTGTTGAGTATTTCTAGATAGTTTCCTCATTCTAATTTGGGCAAAGGAAGTCTATAATCAACTTTTTCCTCTGGGAAGAAAGAAAGTCTGTCTCCTGCAATGTGAACCAGGCTATATAAGGAATGACCACACAGTAGTAAGGTGAACTCCGTGAGACACAGTGGGAAAATTAGCCTCATCTCTGATTTAGCTTTATGGAAAACAATTCTAATCCCTCCTCTACTTTTATCCACACACATGTATGCATTATCTCACCTATATGTGCTTGACAAATTTTGAGTTACTCATGAAGACTCAGCTCCTCCTCCTCCTATCCAAAGCGAGTGGAATAGAGAAAGGCCAGCACACTGAGCCCAAGTTAAGCAAGGGTCCCTTACTGATCGGCGGAGTGGGGAGTGAGCGCACGCCTCAAAGTCTCTTGACCCCCAGAAGCAGGGGGTGGAAGGGGCTTCAGGTAGAGGAGGAGGAATCCTTAATGCAAGCCGAATTTGACCAGAGCCAACACCTGGTAAGGGGAGGCCTTAGAAGGGGAAGCTGGGGTTTTGCACTTATTACTAAACTCTTTCAGCTGAGCTTCCCGTCTTAAAGGGGCAGTGCTCAAAGCTCCCAGTGAGAAGGAGTTGGGGCGTAACACTATGATTTCCTCAGTGAAATCTATTTATTTATTTGTTTATTTATTTATTTATTTTTTGAGACAGGGTCTCACATTGTCACCCTTGGTAGAGTGCCATGGCATCATAGCTCATAGCAACCTCAAACTCTTAGGCTCAAATGATCCTCTTGCCTCAGCCTTGCAAGTAGCTGGAACTACAGGTGCCCACCACAATGCCGGGCTAATTTTAGACAGGGCCTCACTCTTGCTCAGGCTGTTCTCAAACTCTTGAGCTCAGGCAATCCACCCACCTCAGCCTCCCAGAGTGCTAGGATTACAGGTATCAGCCACTGTGCCCAGCTGCTAGTGAAATCTTTTTTTTTTTTTTTTTGAGACAGAGTCTCATTATGTTGCTCTCAGTAGAGTGCCGTAGCATCACAGCTCACAGCAACTCAAACTCTTGGGCTTAAGCAATTCTCTTGCCTCAGCCTCCCAAGTAGCTGGGACTACAGGAGTCCACCACAACACTGGGCTATTTTTTGGTTGTAGTTGTCATTGTTGTTTGGCAGGGCTGGGCTGGATTTGAACCCGCCAGCTCTTATGTATGTGGCTGGTGCCTTAGCCTCTGAACTACAGACGCTGAGCCCGCTAGTGAAATCATAACATACACACACCAGCACTACCACCACTATCACCAGTCTCTTCCCACCAACCGAGATGGGCACTCCTTTCTCTACATCTCCTTTTTATGCCTCTGTTACTGTATTTCATCAACTCTAAGACACCACTTATTGTAAGATGCAGTATTATGCAGTCACTGATATATGACATCCTAGCTGTGTAAGCTAAATAAAAATTTCAGAAGTGTAAAAATGTGGGGAAAATGGGTGTTAGAATCAATGAAGTTGGGTACGTTGTACTTGTCACACTGGACTGTAGGGGTGTCTTTGTCCTCCTCCATCGGGGGCAGTCTTTCTGGGTGTCTATCATGTGCGGGCTGTTGCTCAGACTCATGCCATCTGCCTGTGTCAGTAGCTGACTCCCAGGTCTTAACCCAGCAGAGTCTGTAAGAGTGATGGATAAGAGGATATGATTGTAGCATTCATTAGGATTGAGATTTTAATAAAACCTTACCCTTGTCTTTGCTGCCATTTCATTTTCTTTAAAAAGAAAAAGGTCTTTGAAAAAGATTTTATAAGGCCTGTCCTTTTTGATTGTGTCATCATTTCCTTTATCTGTTAAAAAAGAAAAAAAAAAAGAATGAATGAATTTCAACACCCCTCCTCTGTTGACCAGAATGGTAAGACTCTTGCCAGCGGGGGTAGAGAGGGGGAGGTACAGAGGTCTCTGAGAAGGTGGGGTGCAGACAGCCTCACCTCCAGATCTCCAGGACAGGAGCCTCAGCTTCTCAATTCCCCACAGCCCAGAGCACAGTGCTCAGCACTCCATGGGGAATGATTTGATAAAATAAGGAGGTCTTGGGCAGAATAGCAGGATCATAGTTTGGGATGTTAAGCTGTTACTTCCCATCACTATACATGCCACCTTCCGTTACCCCTTCTCATATGCCACCATTTAAGCAGCAGCAGACACAGCCACTACCCTTAGGAAGAAGTTAAAAAGAAAGTTAAAGATAATAACAAGTGCTGGAGAAGAAGTGGAAAAAATGGACCCAAACACACTGGGACAATGCAAATGGTGCAGTCACTCTGGTAAGTCTGGCAGTTCCTCAAGAAGATGAACCTAGACGTGCTATGTAATTTAGCCATTCTACTGCCAGAATACACCCAAGAGAAATGAAAACACATTCACCCCCAAAGCTGTGCAGGAATGTTTAGAGCAGTAGGGTTCATAATAGCCAAAAGATAGAAACAACCCAAATATCCATTGACTAATGAATGATCAACAAAAGGAGAATATCCACAAGGTGAAATATTATTTGGCCATAGAAAGGAATGAAGCACAAAACACACCACAGCATGAATCGACCCTGGAAATGTGTTCAGTGAATGAACCCAGTGACAGAGGCTGACATATTATATACTTTCATTTATATAAAATACCCAGAATTGGCAAATCCACAGAGACAGAAAGTAGATTAGTGGTCTCTTGAGGCTAGGAGATGGGGCCTGCAGGTGATGGTTAAAGGATTCAGGATTTCCTTTGGAGGTGCTGAAAATGTTCTAAAATTGACTGTAGTCATGGCTGCATGTTATTTGTGAATACACTAAAACCCACAGACTTGTACACTGAATTAAAAAAAAAAAAAAACAAACAAGACAGGCCAGTAAGAAAGATAGAGAGAAAGAAAAAAATCAGTTTAATTTCTGAATGGATTTTCTGTTTTTTTGAGGAGGAAGATTTTCTGATTTTATTCATAAAATTTGAAATGACAAAAAGTCTTTTTCTTTCTTTTTTTTGCAATTTTTGGCTGGGACTGGGTTTGAACCCACCAATGGAGTAGGGTGGGGCCACACCCTATTCCATTGAACCACAGGCACCACCCTCTTTCTTTCTTTTCTTTTCTTTTCTTTTTTTTTTTTTTTTTTTTTTTTGATACAGAGTCTAACTATGTTGCCCTCAGTTGTGTGCTGTGGAGTCACAGCTCACAGCAATGTCGAACTCTTAGGCTTAAGCGATTCTCTTGCCTTAGCCTCCCAAGTAGCTGGGACTACAGACGCCTGCCACGATGCCTGGCTATTTTTTTTTGTTGCAGTTGTTTAGCTGGCCCAGGCCGGGTTCAAACTCACCATCTTCTGTGTAGGTGGCTGGTGCCGTAACCACTGTGCTATGGGTGCCAAGCCTATTTCTTGCTTTCTAATGCTGAGGGTGGGGGTGGTGAAGAGGTAAGGGGGATGGAAATCTCGGTTTTAAAAACCAATAGCCAAGGCCAGGACTTCTGGGAGCTGGGACTTAACACCTTACACCAGAGAAAGGGAGATAGTTCCAGAAGACATGTTCCCCACCCACACCCGTCATTCATCTCTACCTTGTGAAAAGACTCTGCATCCTCTCAGCAAGCAGAAAGTTTGTGAAGAAACTCAGTGGTTCTGGCTCTCAATCACTGGACTCACTCTGACAATATCCTCAGAGATTCAGACTTAACTGGTCAAGCCAGCATCTGTACTGAAATTTTTTTTTTTCACTTTTTTTATAGACAGGGTCTTGCTCTGTCACCCAGGCTAGAGTGGCTACATCATAGCTGCCTGCAACCTTAAACTCCTAGTTAAAGTGATTCTCCTGCCTCAGCCTCCCAAGTAGCTGGGACAACAGGTTCCTGCCACAACATCTAGTTAATTTTTCTATTTTTTTTTTTTTTTAGAGACAAGGTCCCATTCTTGCTCAGGCTGGTCTTAAATTCCTGACCTCAAGTGATCCTCCCACCTTGGATTCCCAAAGTGCTGGGATTACAGGTGGGAGCCATCATGCCTGGCCAGCGTAGGATTCTTTTGAGAGCCCCCCCCCCCCCCAACCCCGTGGCTGTGATATACAGCCAGGGCTAAGAATTAGTGGACCAGAAGTACCTGAGATGTGGCTATTTGCTCAGGGATTCGGTTGAGAAAGTGGCAGTGGCTGTCAAAACCCCAGGCACTTTCCTTTTTTGTAGGTCTAGGGTTAGAGAGAGACAAAATCAGAATGGAAGCCTGGGGTTTAACACAGAGTATGGAGTGTTTCCACAGTCTCCTCTTCACCCTGATGGTGACAGAGGGATCCCCTGCGCTAAATTGTATGAGATAACGGAATACATGATGCCCAACATTGGACAGATGAGATTGACAGCGGTTTATTAGTCACAGCTACTCTGTTAGGGGAGGAGCACCCTACCCACAGTGTGGGAACCACACTCAGGAGCAGTGAACCACCCACCACTTGTGGGAAGAGAATTTTGTAGTAACAAAAGGGTGAGGTAGACTCTGGTTCCCACAGCACATGACATTTTAGGCCTTACAAAACATTTTAGTAGAGACTGCTGAGTTGAGGTAGCAGGGTTTGGGGACAGCATTAATGTGGAAGAGCATAGCCAACAGGAGTGAGCAATAGAGATTGAGGACCCAAAGGGACCTGGGTCTACATGGCTATGATTGTTAATTTTATGTGCTAACTGGACTGGACCAAGGGGTGCCCAGATTAAACATTATTTCTGGGTGTGCCTGGAAACAATCTGAATACTCACAGAAGAACTAATAAAAAACTGTGGTACATTCACATTACGCGACATTACCCAACAGTGAAAATGAATGATCTACAACATATAACAATATGAATGAACCTCAAAATATAATGTTAGGTGGAACAGTTCTAAAATATTATCAGCAAGATACCCTTTTTTAAAAAAGTTAAAACCAAAGTAAAAACTCTTTAAGATTACATATGAACTATATGAAACTATACAAAGAAAAAAGAAAAAAAAATAACCTACATAGAATTCAACATGGTGGCTACCTCAGTGATGGAAACAAGGGATAAAGTGTGTAGATATTGCCAAGATCCTAACTTTCATGGATTTTTGGTAGGTCCAGCAGTTCATACTGCTATGAATATATAATGATATTAATTTTAAGAAAGACCTATGGATCTCAGAGAACTGGGTCCAAATATGTCAAAGCTCGGGCTGCCTGCTGTGTTATGAGTGACCAAAGTCCTTTGTCTCTGACCTAAGAGTTTCGTATATCTTGTCAACACCCATGAAATTGTTCAAGCTAACTTTTTAGTTACATGCTGGAGAAAAATCTTAGCCCTTATAAATTTTTAAAATTTATAACTTTTAAAAAATAAATACAAGTTGTAATACTCAGTATATACTGGTAACAAAAGATGAATAAAAGTCACATTTGAGCACCTCTTATAAATGCAGAAGTTAAATATGACTTAAGTTTTACAATTCTTTTTTTGAGACAGAGTTTCACTATGTCACCCTTGGTAGAGTGCTGTGGCATCACAGTTCACGGCAACCTCAAACTCTTGGGCTTAAGAGATTCTCTTGCCTTAGCCTCCCAAGTAGCTGGGACTACAGGTGCCTGCCACAACACCCCACTGTTTTTTTGTTGCAGTTGTCATTGTTGCTTACCTGGCCTGGGCTGGGTTCAAACATGCCTGCCTCAGTGTATGTGGCTGGCACCCCAACCACTAAGCATGGGCGCTGATCCAGAGTATTACAATTTTAGTATAGCATTTTTCCTTTCTTAAAATGTGTATACATTTTTTTGGCACCTTCTATATTTACTTCATTAAAAAAAGCTAACTAGTATTTCATTCCCTGAAGATATCATGCTTCACATAACCAACTCAACATCAAGGGACATTATGATTGATCCAGTATTCTACTAACAAATATTGTATACATAATGCTGCAATGAATATTCTTGTACACACATATTCGTGGAATTTTCTACATGGTTCTTTTGAAATGCTTTTTAAAAATCTAGAAATTGGCTGGGTGCAGTGGCTCATGCCTGTAATCCTAGCACTCTGGGAGGCTGAGGCAGGTGGATTGCCTGAGCTCACAAGGTTAGAAACCAGCCTGAGCAAGTGCGAGACCTGTCTCTAAAAAACATAGCCAGGTGTTGTGGTGGGAACCTGTAGTCCCAGCTATTTGGGAGGCTGAGACAAGACAATTGCCTGGGCCCAGGAGTTTGAGGTTGCTGTGAGCTATGATGCCACAGCACTCTACCGAGGGTGACAAAATGAGACTTTAAATAAATAAATAAAAATTTAGAAGTAGAGTAGAGGCTCCTAGTGGTCCCCCATTCTTCCTTCTTCTATAGGAATAGTGCCCTTGATTTAAACTTGGCACATGAGCACACAGAGTGTAAACTATATTTCTCAACCTCCTTTGGAGTAACTAAGTTCTGGCTAAGGGGACGTCAACAGAAGTAGCAAATGCCACTTGTGGGCATGTTCCCCATCTCCCCTTTTCTCCTCCTTGCGGGCAAGAATGTGGGTGTGATCACTGGTGCAGAAGCAGCCATCTTGGCCCACCAACAAGCTAGGAGGGGCCTGGGCCCCTGATGTGACCCCCCCAGAGGGGGCCTGTGTCCAAACTCTGTTTACCTGAGAGAGAATGAACTTCTATCTTGTTCAAGGCACAGTTGTTTCATATTTCCTGCCACTTGTAGCCAGACTTTTTAATTCTAAATACAGATTTTGCCAAATTGTCCTCCAAAGAGGGTGCCTTATAGAGCGTGTGCTACCTGTAACAATCCAATGTTTAAATTTTTGCCGGATGCATAAGTGAAAAAGAAACGCATTCCTTGTATACTTATTCCTTGAGCTCTTGCAAAAATAAATAAGTAAGAGGATAAGAGAAAGGGTGGTAAAGGAAAGAAGAGATTTTGATAAAGTTTAGTTATTCATGTCCTTTTATTGTGACTAATAATTGAGTTAATTGATTCATGTCATGAGAGATTGCAGCAGTCTAGCTAAAACATGGCCATTTAATGCATCCCCTGATTTGAAGTGGGTTTTTGTTTTAAAGTAAAAAGTAAAACAGAATCTTCTCAGCAGATAGTTCACAAACTCTCTGCATCTTAGGCTAAGCACGTGGCACTCCCTTTGTCTAACTCTTCCAATTTGCTATGGAGCCTAACTGCACTGGGTACAAAACAAAAACTTCATGATTGATCTCTTTTTACCTGCAGAATTCTGTGCTGCCGGGAATAAATTTGATGACATTTTGTCTCCTGGCCCTGTCCAAAGAAAAGGAAAAACATTTTTTTAAAATTCTGTAAACATCTTATAGAAGGGCTGAGTTCAATGGCCAATGACTTCTAATATCCTTTATGGCTCTTAAGAGCAGCGTACACACAAACCCTTTGGCCCAGCAATTCCAATTCTAGGAACATAACCCAAGAAAATAATCAGACAAGTGAACCAAAAATTATGTGCAATAATTCAGTGTTATTTAATAAACAGGATTTGACCGAATAACATCTGTATACCCATAAAGTGAATTGCCAAATTGCCCCTTAAAATGATGCTATAGTCACTATTTGACTCTGTTCACTATATTAGTCTATTATAAGAGCAGAAATATTGTGGACAAAAAAAATGTATCCAAGAATCTGAGAGGTGTTTGAAAAGCTGTTCACCAAAGATTAGTAATGATTATCTCTGATAATCTGATACAATCTCTCGTTTGGTTTTTATCAGGTTTAGGATTAGGGTTAGGTGATTAAGATACTCACCTTAGCTGCAAAATTTAAGGAATAGCCAAAACGAAAAATAAAATACTAAGTTATCTAGATAAATAACATGTTAATGTAATATTTAAAAAAAAAATCCAAACAAATGCAGAAACAATCCATGATAAGGGAAATACGAATGTTTTAAATACAGCCAGCATCTGACTGCACTTTATGTGAGCTTCAAACTCAGAGTCTTACTTGTCTCACTTATATTCCAGCCACAGATCTTGTTTTTGTTTAAAATTTTGATATTGGCTTGGTACCCGTAGGCAGTGGTTATGGTGCCAGCCACATTCACTGAGGCTGGTGAGTTCAAACCCAGCCGGGGCCAGCTAAACAACAATGACAACTGCAACCAAAAAAACCTGGGCACCTGTAGTCCCAGCTACTTGGGAGGCTGAGGCAAGTGAATCTCTTAAGCCCAAGAGTTTGAGGTTGCTGTGAGCTGTGACACCACAGCACTCTAGTGAGGGCTATATAGTGAGACTCTGTCTGAAAAAAATAATAAATAAATAAAATAAAATAAAATTTTGATATTTTGTTCACTGTGAATTTGGGGGGTTAATTTTCATTTTTAAAGAAAAGTGAATTAAACTATTACTTATTTTGATTAATGAGTTTTTGCCTCTCCTTTATTTATTTATTAAATCATAGCTGTGTACATTAATGCAACCATGGGGTACAATGTGCTGGTTTTATATACAATTTGAAATATTTTCATCAAACTGGTTAGCATAGTGCCTCTCCTTTAAATGATGTGGCTGAGACAAAGGTCTCTCCCTAATCCTGGTCCTGATTTTTATATTTTTTGGTATCATTCCAATTTCTGAGAAGAATGGGGACATAACTGACCACTAGCTTTCGTAAGAAACCCCCAGTTGGAAAGTACTGTTCCTATCGGTGCAAATTTAGGGAACCTGGCTCCCTTTCATTCAGATTCTTAACCTTCTAAGCTCCAGGAAAGTGGGGAAAGGAGAGTGGAGTTTTATAAGGTCCGATCCTAGTTCTAGATCAATCCTAAACAAAGTTAACAATAACACTGCCTACCAGATATTATTCGAAGCAGTTTGCATTTGGTTTTCATCCACAACAACCCAGTGAAAATGGATTTCCAGATTATTTCAGTAGGAGATAAAAAGCTATGCTTATCTCCCCCATGGATATGAAGAGTTTAGACAGGCTCTCTCAGACCCAAGGCCTTGCAAAATTTTTTTCCCACCTCCTCCCCGCCCACCTTAGACAAATACTAGGAGCCAGGGCTGGTGGACTGTGTCCCTGGATGGCATGGGGAGACCAGAACTAGCAATTATTTTTTGTTTACCAGAAAGCCAGGAGCCGCTAGGTCCTTGGCCTGCTCTTTGGATTGGGTCAGGAGCAGAGTGTGAGGATGGGGAAACCACTTTCAGCTTGACCTTTATGGCACTGATGGCGTCAAACTGGCTATTTTCTGTGGACTTTTCTGTTGACCTTTCTGTTGACTGCTCCGTTTGCAAAGTGAAAAAAATAACTGGAGGTCAGGAGGAAGGAAAAGGGCAAAGGAGTCAGCAACTATGAGTCAGATCACGGGAAAAGTACTTCCTAAACCAAGACCTACTATGTGGATGTTGGCTATTACCAAAGAAAACTGTGTTAACCCTACCCTTCTATAATAATTACTGGACAGTAAGCAGGGAGGAGAGAAATCCACTTATTTTTCCCAAGCAAATCTCTTGTTTGCTGGGGCCTCTCAAAGTAATTTTGTCTATCTGGGCTGTAATCAGTTTACCCCCTAGATACAAATGCCAAGAACTTATAAGCTTTAAGTATCCTGCATGGTACCTTTTGTGAAGCCAGGAGTGGAACTAGGACTGTTGGCTAAAATCTAATCCTTAACTTAATTGACCAGCAAGACAAATAGGGGATTAAAAGAAACTAATACTAGTATTATTAATAATACCTATTACTTGTTTAGAGCTAGGCAATTGAGCTCAGTGATTTACAATATATTAAAGCTCAAACAAGCCCACAAAGCAGAACCAAATATCTCCATGATCAGGATGAGAAAACTGAGGCTTAGGGAAATGGCTGTAAGTACATTTCCTGAGGGCAATCAGCTCCTCAGTTACAGAATTGGGGCTAAGACAAGGCTGCCATACCTCCAAACCTTCTGTTTTTTTATAATTTCAACCCATCCTTTATACCTATAATTGCAGAAGTCTGCAAATACACCTATACTTGCAAAATCTAACAGATAATATCTCTAGCAGAAATCTTGTAAATCTTAATATTTCTCTATGATTAGTGACTCTATGTATTTCTATTCTTACACTATTTCTACTTTTCTTATGTTTATATATAAACATATTATTTTTATAT
Source organism: Loris lydekkerianus (assembly GCA_963574355.1). NCBI lineage: Eukaryota > Metazoa > Chordata > Mammalia > Primates > Lorisidae > Loris > Loris lydekkerianus. The sequence continues at coordinate 33,969 of CAUYPK010119428.1, forward strand.
AAACTTATTAAATATATTTAAATTTATATATAATATATATGCACAAACTTACATAAACAGACAAGCATCCATCTGTTTATGATTGCCTGAGCTGTGAATAATGTTCAGGTACATTTCTTTTAACCCTTTGGGTCTCTTTCCTTAACATTGTCTATTTAGTTCTTTTCCAATTTTTTTCCTTTTCTCTCTCTTTCATAAGCCATAGTATGATACTAAAGTATATTCTTATTTAAGAATTTTTAAAAGCTGGCGGTGCCTGTGGATCCAAGAAGCAGGGCGCCGCCCCGTATGTTGGAGGTGGGGGGTTCAAACCCAGCCCCGGACAAAAACTGGAAAAAAAAGAATTTTTAAAAGCTTTGAAATGACACTAAATAATTATTTTTATATTTTGTGGTCCCGCTGGTTTACCCTTTTATAGCGTATTATTCGTGTCTCTATCTTCTTTTTCATTGTAAAGTCTTTGCCAGGCAGGGAAAGTGACTCTCCTGTCGTTGTACGTTCCACAAGACCTAACACAGAGTTTCTAATAAAAAATGTATAAATAAAATAAAATGATTAAGACATCCAAACAGAAGCCGGTGCTTCCCGGCGTTTTCATAGCAATTGATGGGTAGGAAGACACGCGGCTGAGGATTACAGACCCTCTTTCTAAAACTTGGCTCTGTCTCGGGCTGGTAGATACGACCAGAAGTGGTTGGGGTGAACAGTTGGGGCGGGCACGGAGCTGAAACCCGTTTTACCTTCTACGAGTTTGGATCCGGGAGCGGTTCGGACCTGTCTTTCAGGAAGGCGTGGAGGGAAGGTGGGCGGAGGCGCCAATCGATCTTCGTGTCTCGGCTCTAACCTGTCCCGCCCGTGTTCCCCTTCATCCCGGGGACCGTCAGCTAGCGGATCCCTCAGGGAAGCTGCCCAACCGAAAAGCGCGCGGCACCCGCCACCGGCTTCGCTACGCGCGGACCCCACCGCGACCCCCTCCGCGCGCCGCTGCTCCCCACCCCCGGGTGCCGTCCGCCGGCCTCCGCGACCCGGCTCCGCCCCGGCCCCCGCGGACAGGCCTGTCTTTGTACCCGCTCCGGGGGCTCTGTCTCCAGGCTACCCGGCCCCGGCCCCGGCCAGAAGTCCCCCCAACTAGGGGCTGTGTCCCCGGGTTTCCATGTGTGCCCCTCGGCCAAGGCTTCAGCCGCCACCCGCTTACGCTCCGCGCGCCACGGCTTTGCGGAGGACCGTGTGGTTGACACAACTCACACTGACCTCTCCGAGCTTCCGTTTCCTTATCTAAAAGTAGGGACCATAGTCTCTACTTCATTTATCCAGAATGTGACAAGGCGACCAATAAAGAGGAGTTTCCACTAGCAGATTTATTTATTTTGTAGAGACAGAGTCTCACTTTGTCTCCCTCTGTAGGGTTCTGTAGCGTCACAGCTCACAGCAACCTCCAACTCCTGGGTTTAGGCGATTCTCCTGCCTCAGCCTCCCGAATAGCTGGGTGCCCGCCACAAAACTCGGCTATATTTTTTGTTGCTGTTTGGCCGGGGCTGGGTTTGAACCCGCCACCTTCGGTATATGGGACCTGCGCCCTACCCCCTGAGCCAGAGGCGCCGCCCCACTAGCAGATTTATTACTAAGTGCCATTCTTGTCGGTCTCCCGGTGGCCTTGGAGCCACGCTCAGGGGAGGCCAGCAGTGCCCCTTCGCGGCTGCCAAGGGCAGCGGCTGCGAGTGCCCGCCCCTGTCCCTCCCTCCCTACCCCTGGTACGCTGCAGACTGTGGAGCCCAGCAGCCACCGGGAGAACCGCGGCACGCGGCGACATGGCGAGTGGCCACCGCCTCCTGCTGGAGAACGCGCGACAGGTGGTGCTGGTGTGCGGCCGCGGGGAGCGCTTCCTGGCGCGGGGTGCGGAGCGCAGCCTGGCGGTGCTGGAGGGCGCCAGCCTCGTGGTGGGCACGTAAGTGGCCGGGCGCGCGGGGCGGGGAACCAGGCAGCCAAGGTCAGAGCTCGCCGCTTCTCTCCCTTGAGCGCTGTGCAGGGAAACAGCACCGCAAAAGCTTCCTTGCACAGCTAGAGACACTGGCAGGCCAGCATTTTGGTCGCTGTTGCTATCAGGCTCGTCCTCTGTAGGTTGTCATTCCCTGGGGGAACAGCGCTCCAAACGGGACATCCCTTTAAGACAACGCAGCCGATCCTTCTCTGATATAGTAAAATATCATTGTCCGACCCTCAGAAAGGGGGCTGGGGTTGTCTCCAATGCTTCTTCAAGTGCAGCCAGAAGCATTTTTTTCTTAAAGTCAGATTCCTGCCCCGCTCCCTTTCCCTCCCCCTTCAGCATTTCTGAAGGTGGAATTCTGAGTCCTGAGTTTTTAAAAAAATACCCCTTGCATCACCGTGGTCTGTACCTTAAAGCTTTAGAACCACGGAAAATACTTAGATGGGGATGGCCACAAAGAAAAAGAGCTGTTTCTCTTAACCATCTGAACTGCCAGGCAGGCGTGAATGAAAGAACAGCCGAAATGAGGGCGGGCGGGAACGCGGCTGGAGTGGGATTGGAACCGGAGGAGCCAAGCGGCACCAGGACTGCCCACGATGAATCAGAGTCGCGCACACCAACCACCGCTTTTCTAAAAGTAGCAAAGTGTAAGAGCCCAGCTTTGAGTAGATTTGTTTGTTTTTAAAGTGATGAAAATACTCCTAGTGTTACTATAAATTTTTTTTTTTTAATTTGCTTAGAAGGTTAAGACCAGAGACCAGAGTATCTATAAAAATTATAGTAACGCTGCCAACACGAACACTTGGATTCCAAGACATAATTCTTTTTTATATTCCCATAAAAACGACATCAAATAGAGAAAGTAAAAGGAGCAAGTGGACTCGTGGTCTGGAAGGTGTTTTTTGATTTGAGTCTATTACACGTGGCTCTCAGAATTTGCTCGATATACTCAAATACGACTAGTGCGGTACAGGATCCGATTGTTTTTATTTTCACTACTGTTTTAAACCCTTGCAAGATAAAGTACAGAATTGAAATAATTATGGGGTGATTCCAGATGCTTTGAAATATGTTCCCTGCTTTCATTATCTGAGCATTTTAAGGTAAAAGCGTTTTCCGGGTGAGTTATTTAGGTGATTGTCTGAAATGTTCGTATCACTTTCCTAATGCAGAACCTATGTGTTCAGAGAAGACTTAATCCTTCCTAGAAAAGAGAGCATCAGTGAGGATGTGGGAGGGAGAGGGGTACAGAGTGCAAGTTCAGTTCAGTTGCAAAGCCCAGAAATGGATGGATTTTAATGGTGTGTTCTGCTCAGAATGAATCTCAGTGAGATCAACTTGCAGTCAATTCCTTGTGCTATCGATATAAAAATGAGTCCTAGAAAAGAAAATTGTTTGAGGGGCACCAATCTCTCCCTTCCTAAAAATATCTCAGTGATTATCCGCTATGAGGCCTGAATCACACCATGGCATTCATTCAGTTACATCTCTAAGAATGTCTTACTCTTAAATTGGTGTGTGTGTTTTGTGTGTGTGTGTGTGTGTGTGTGTAGGTTGTAGCAAATCTTGAAGAAGCATCCAGAAAGTGACAGAAGAGAAGCACAAACGGCTACCCCTTTACAAGTTGTTCTGTCCAAAGGCTAAAACCAAGACAAAAATGTCCAAGTGTACAAAGCCAACAGGAATGAAAATATAGATTCATAAGCTAGCACCATTTGTTTTAGCAATTCAGAAGAGAGGCAAGCTGGAAAATATTGAAGGAAAAATTGATGGGTATTTTATCTTCTCTCTTAAAGGCCAGTAAAAGAGTCAGGTGGCCAATGAACCTAAAATAAATTAGGATCTTTTCATTCATTCATCAAACATGTACTGAGCAGTTAAACTGTGCTCAGCTCTGGGGATGCACAAATGACTTAGACTGGTCCAGACCTCAGATTCTCTACTGGGAAATGAGCATCAGAGAAGATGGTTACAATACAACATGATAAGTACAAAGGTAGAGAGATGTGTGCAGAGCAGTCTTATAAGACACTTCCAAGAGGGGCCCCTAATCCCGTGGGAGAGGTGCAGAGGGGTGTCAGATTTATCCATCTATAAAATAAAAGTAATTTTTATTTTTTTATTTTTTCTTAAAGACTATTTTATTTTGTTTTGTTTATTGTATTTAATTTTTTTTTTTTTTTTTTTTTTTGAGACAGAATCTCACTATGTTACCCTCAGTAGAGGGTCATGGAATCACAGCTCACAGCAACCTTGAACCCTTGGGCTTAAGCAATTCTCTTGTCTCAGCCTCCCAAGTAGCTGGGACTACAGGTGCCCGCCACAATGCCAGGCTATTTTCTTGTTGCATTTGTCATCGTTGTTTAACTGGTTCAGGCCGGGCTTGAACCCACCTTGATGCATGTGGCTAGTGCTGTAACCACTGTGCTACAGGCACTGAATCTATAAAAGCAATTTTTAATTTGTAGTAACTGAAACGGTTTTGAGCCTTTGTGAACCTTCTAGGTTCTAAACCTTCACAAAGCACCTTGAGAGCCGCTTAAAGAAACATCATCCTCCTTAAATGATCGTCATGACTATTTTTGTTATGGGGATTATGCCTTAGCTGCTGCTGCTGCTGCTTCTTTTTTTTTTTTTTTTTTTTTGAGGCAGAGTCTCAAGCTATTGCCCTCGGTAGAGTGCTGTGGGTCACAGTTCACACCAACCTCAAACTCAGCCTCTCATGTAGCTGGGACTATGGGTGCCTACCACAACACTCTGCTATTTTTTTTTTGTTGCCATTGTTGTTGTTTTAGATGGCCCGGGCCAGATTTGAACCCGCCAGCCTCTGTGTATGACAACACATGCTTGTTCCTTTTTTTCCTTTAAAAAAGTACACGTGATCTGTATTTATTATAGAATTAGTAAGAAAATACAGATGAACAAAAAAGAAAGAAATCATTCAAACCCCATCATTCAGTAAATTAATGACAACACATTTCAGTGTTTCTCCTTTCAGATATTTTGCTATGCAAATAGAATCACATAAAAAATGGGTACATTATTTTCTATCCTGGTTTTTTTAATTTAGTAAAAGTGAAAATCTCATCATAGCATTAATACATGTCTTTGTAATTTTCAATGACTACCTTAAAAAAACACTTGTTGGGGAATTCTTTTACCTAGTTTCTTTCCATCAATGCCCTTGGACATAAACCTTTGTTCAAACCTAAGTAGGAGTCCACCAATGCATGAGAGACCCATGTGCCTAGATGGTAGATAAGCAATGGATTAGTGGGGTCAGGGAGAGAACCCAATGCCCTCAAAATTCTCCTCCCACACAAATCAAGGATGTTAGAGATTTATTTCCTAGGCTTGACCTTGTTAAAACACAAATAACCCCTGTTGATGCAAGGTCAGTCGTTAACTCTTTGCATGGAATCATTTGTCAGACCTTGGCTCCTGGTTAACATAGCTTCATGCCAAGTGACATGCAGTTTTGAGAGAAGAGGAGACAAATAGTCCTGAGTAAGAGCATTCTCTTTGTTCAAGGGTCAATTTCTAATCTCGCTGGTTGTTTCCGCCACCAGAGTCACTGCCCATGGGGTGGATTGTCTAATTGGGCAAGATAGAAACTGTTAGTGATGAAGCTTTGTATTGATCAATATACTAAATTTCAAAGCTTGATTTCTTATTCCTTTCTTAAACTTTCATCTTCCCCATAACACCTACAATCATTCTTAGTTTCTTTTTGTATTATATTTTCATCCAGTTCCTGCTCACCACTCGTATATGCTGTTAGGTTACCCAAACCACTTCAGTCCCATCTCTGAATCCCTTATCACCTGTTTTCTACAACATATTCCAGCCTTGCATCTCAATTTTGGAAACATGAATCTGCAGTGAGTGACCAAGACCCTAATTAACAGTGGCTGAAGCAAGATGGAGATCTATTTCTCTCCTATGTAAAAATCAGGATGTAGGGATCGAATGCAGGGCTTGTGATGTTGGTACCCCACAGAGTCCTCAGGATCAGGGCCCCTCCTGCCTCGCTCTATGGTGCATGGCCCACCGTCTCCCAGTCACTCCAGGATCCAAGATCCTGCACCCTCTCCAGTATGTCTCCTACCTTGAGCAAGTAAAATAGGAAGGGAGAAACAACCATACTGGTGAGAACTTAGTCCTATGGCCACTCCTGGCTCAGGAAAGGCTGGGAGATGGAGTCTTTATTCTGAGAGGTCATGTGTCCATCTAAAATGTAGGATTCTAGACTGTGAGAGAGGAAGACCTTGATATTGGGGAGTAACTAGCAATCTGTGCTACACATGATTTGACTTTTTGTCTTAAACATGGCTAGTCACTTTTCCAAAGGCTAAGGTTTAAGAAAGAAACACAATACTTGTTGAGTAATTGACATCAAGGCATCTGAAAACATATCTTTTTTTTTTTTTTTGAGACATAGTCTCACTATGTCACCTTTGGTAGAGTGCTGTGGCATCACAGCTCACAGCAACCTCAAACTCTGGGGCTTAAGTGATTCTCCTACCTCAGTCCCCAAGTAGCTGGGACCACAGGTTCCTGCCACAACACCTGGCTATTTTTTTTTTTTTTTTGCGGTTTTTGGCCAGGGCTGGGTTTGAACCCGCCACCTCCGGCATAGGCCGGTGCCCTACTCCTTTGAGCCACAGGTGCCGCCCAACACCTGGCTATTTTTTTGTTGCGATTGTTTAGCTGTCCCGGGCTGGGTTGGAACCCGCCACCCTTGGTATATGTGGCTGGCACTGTAACCACTATGCTATGGGCACTGAACCTGAAAACATATCTTAAATCACTGGTCAGATTCCTCACACGATTAAAAATTATTTCTTGATTTTTCTTCAGTGATAGTTTTATAAAAGCTATTGGGCCTGCCGATGCTATCCAAAGACAATTTTCTGAAGAAACTTTTGAAGAAAGAATTGACTGCTCTGGGAAATGTATCCTACCAGGTACTTACCTCTTTTTCAGCAAAGCTCTAAAAGTAATTTGAACAGTTGCTCTAGGAATGGAAAGATTAAGAGCAGCAGTTTCTTTTAAACAGGGTCTCACAAAAATAATAATAGGTCTATGTATTGAATTTCTGCTATTGAATGTCTAGCTGCTTTGCAAATGGGGTTTCATGTAGAATCCTTATAAGCGCCCAGTGTGGGAGGTATCATTATCTACATGTTACAGATTAGAAAATGAGGTTGGGGTGGAATATCTTAACCCAAGGTTGCTAACTAAGTAAAGAATAACTTGGGAATCAAACGCATTCATTCACTCCATGTCATCCTACTCCCATGCTGAAGAGAAACCAGCTGTGTTGTGTTAAGGTTCAAAAACAGAAGAACTTTATTAATCCATTACTTAGGGCAGGCAAACAGATTAGCTGCTGTCCCTAATACCAGAAATACTTTAATATTGTATAGGGTGTGAAATAAAGGACCCAGCGCTAGGCAAAAGATGGAAAAAAAAGAGATTTCACTGCAGTTTATTTCTATTTTTAATGATTGACAACAGAATCTGTTATGTTTTGTTTTTGGTGGGGCGGCCTGGGTAGAGTGTTATGGCGTCGTAGTTCACAGCAACCTTAAACTCTTGGGTTCAAGTGATCCTCTTTCCTCAGACTCTCAGGTAGCTGGGACTAAACAATAAAACAATGCCCGGCTATTTCTTTTCTTTTTTTTTAGAGATGGGGTTCTCGCTCTTGCTCAGGCTGGTTTCGGACTTGTGAGCTCAGGAAATCCACCCACCTCAGCCTCCCAGAATTCTAGGATTACAGGCGTGAGCCCCTGGGCTTGGCCCCAGAATCCATTTATTAACCATCATCTCCTATATTAGCTATGTTGTATGGCTTCTTGTAATCATCTGGAACAAGTTTGACAAATTTTAAATTCAGCACAAAGATAGGAGCTTTATATTTATATTTTATTTATTTATTTATTTATTTTTATTTTTTATTTTTTGCAGTTTTTGGCCGGGGCTGGGTTTGAACCCGCCACCTCCAGTATATGGGGCTGGCACCCTACTCCTTTGAGCCACAGGTGCCGCCCGACATTTATATTTTGTTTTCATAGAAAACTATATTTTAATATAATTTTATAAAGAATTTATGTACCATTTTTTACTTTTGAAATGTTTACTGTATACATTGAGAGACCTTTTTAATTCCTGGGTTTGGGGATTCAGGAGACTCAAGTCAGGGGTAAATCTGAGAAAGAATAGAATAAAGCAGAAAGCAATCTAATTAGGGACTTTCAATGTTAGTCTATCAGAACCATTGAAGAGCCATTTCATCCATAAAATATTTTCAATATTCTGGAAAGATACACTTTCCTGGGTAAACAAAAGTTCCAGGAAGTAGTTTCTTTATAGTCTTTTTAATTAAAACATGTTTCTTTCTTGAAGATAGATTCATCTTTCTGATCTCCTATTTTCAGAGTTGGAGAAGTTGTGTTATTTTGTTTTCACCTAGACTGTTCTTGGTGATACAGTCCTTGGTGTTATTTTGTTTTCACCTAGACTGTTCTTGGTGATACAGTCCTTGGTGTTATTTTGTTTTCACCTAGACTGTTCTTGGTGATACAGTCCTTGGTGTTGTTTGGTTTTTCACCTAGACTGTTCTTGGTGATACAGTCCTTGGTGTTATTTTGTTTTCACCTAGACTGTTCTTGGTGATACAGTCCTTGGTGTTGTTCAACTAGTGAGTGTGACTGATTTATAAGCTTGTTTGGTGAGCATGGACATATTGAGCAAGAGAAGCTATGCATCTTTAAAGGACATTTTCATCACGCTGTATTTCTTCCTTTCTTAGAGCCCTCTAGACTAGTGAGGCAGTCTTGTTCCCTATCAGTCAGACACCACACAGACAACCTTCCTCTTTCACCCCCTGCCAAGTTGGATGGCCACCATTAGGCTTTCCCAAGAGCAGCACAGTATTCTCTTAAGCGCTTTCTGTTTCTTAACTTTAAGATGATTTATTGGTTACAGGTCTGGTGGATGCGCACACACATCCAGTATGGGCTGGTGAAAGAGTTCACGAGTTTGCAATGAAGGTAACCACAAGGAACAATGGCAAATCAAAAGACATATAAAGTCTTTTGCTGAAGAGTTAAGGCTTTGCAACATATGTCAACCTGTTTTTTGAATGGATATTTTTACTTGCCTGAGTATGGCAAACAAATGACAACACTTATTTATAATGTCCCCAGATCTTTATATTATGCACAGGGATAGTTGTCATCTTTAGTATAATAGTTTTTGAAAAAAATTTTAGCTGTAGAACCTTCTTTTAAAACTGAGTTGAGCTTCCTTGCTCACTAATTTCTCCTCTTTCCTTCTTTTCATTCCAAATTCCTACCCTGAGTAGCTTCTAAAAGGGCTTCAGGAAACAGTTTGAAAATCACCATTCATTGAGGTCAAGCTAGGAAAAAAATATATATGACTAATCACAAAAATAAAATGTTTTATATTGCTCTCTTTTTTCAGAAAAACAAGACATTAAGAATCATGAAATACAGCCATAGTCAACTCCTAAGTCCTTGGTTGGAGCTATTTTCAAATTAATTAAAAAAAAAAAAAAAAAAAAAATGTGTATCCTAGCAGCTAAATTGGCTTATTTCAGAAAAAGAAAAAAAATTCTTTTCTTCGGATATCATGTACCTTCCTTAACAAACTCAAAACTATTTTTAAAAACTATTTTTAGACATTTGAAGTCCAACCATCTCATTTAATAGGTGGAGAAAGTTGGGTCCAGAGAAGGGAAAGATGGTTGACTAAGCTCACTAGCTGGAGGAGGGCAGAACCCAGATGAAAACTCTGGGCAGGAGACCCCAGGCCTGCAGACTTTATTTGCACCACATTCCTTGCTTCCCTGAGTAACTGGAGCCCAGCAGGGAAGAGCCTATTTACTTGAGTGACAAAGGTCAGGCTCCAAACTCTGGTGGCCAAATATTGAGACTTGGAAACCGGCCTTTTTAGTGGAGATTTTAGTAACTGCAATGGGGTTCCCTAAATTGCTTAAGCTTTGTTTTCTCAAACCTGCTGAGCCTTGCAGGTATGGAGGGCCCAGCCTTTAGCTAGTATCCAACCACTGGCCACCAATTGAATAATTAAAATGCTGAAATACTCTGGTGCCAGTCTTAAATCACAGCTGCCCAAATGTCCACCAGCCACATCTCCTACCTCTCCTACTCTGTCCCTTCCTGGGACCCCCTCCAATAGTTATCCACAATCCAGCGCTGGCAGAGTAGGAGTTTCCAGGATTATGCACCCTTTCTAATCTGATCGATTGGCGCCTTTTTTTTTTTTTTTTTTGAGACAGAGTCTCATTTTGTCACCCTTGGTAGAGTGCTGTGGCGTCACAGCTCACAGCAACCTCCAGGTCTTGGGCTTAAGTGATTCTCTTGCCTCAGGCTCCCACGTAGCTGGGACTGCAGGCACCCGCCACAACGCCCTGCTAGTTTTTGGTTGCTGTTTGGCCGGGGCCGGGTTTGAACCCACCACCCTCGTTATATGGGGCCGGCGCCCTACTCACTGAGCCACAGGCGTCTCCCACTCTCTATCATTTCTTAATCATTTAAAAAAATATATCATCCTTGGAGGTAGATTCTGCAGACCGGCCTGTTGCCTCCTGGCATTTGCCCGGCCTCAAGGTGAGCCGTGTGTTCAGTTGGCAGGAGCCACGTACATGGATATTCACCAGGCTGGAGGAGGGATCAACTTCACCGTGGAGCGCACGCGCCAGGCCTCAGAGGAGGAGCTGTTCCACTCCCTGCAGCAGAGGCTGCAGTGCATGCTGAGGGCTGGCACCACGCTGGTGGAGTGCAAGAGCGGATACGGCCTCGACCTGCAGACCGAGCTCAAGATGCTGCGCGTGATCGAGCGTGCCCAGCGGGAGCTGGACATCGGCATCTCGGCCACTTACTGCGGGGCGCACTCAGTGCCCAAGTAACCTCAGCCGGTGGGACCGAGTTTAACGCAGAACCTGGAGAATGCAGTGGGGGGCGCGTTAGCTCTTGCAGGAAGACCGGTGGATGCCTTTGGATAGATGTTCTGAGCCATTTAACAGCCGAGCATCTCGCACACGTGGTTTTAGAAAGGCAAAAAGAGATGTTTCAAGCTCCTTTGGTTAGCAAAAACAAATGCCCCCTTCTAGGTCTTTATAAAGATATTAACTGGACAGATACTATCTGGAAGAATTTCCCGTGGTAATCAATTAGTGTAAAAGCACTTTAGAAATTAATAGTAACAGGCTTTAGGAGATAGATTAAATCTTGGCATCTAGATGACTCAAAAGGGTTTTGGCTTTTTGTTTTGATCTTCTGTCTGCTTACTTAACAGCAGACATTTTTGTTTACTGTTGTAAATGTTCTGTAGACTTCCTCTTTATCTACACGGTTTCCCTTACATGGCTCTACTATAGAGACCTTTGTCCCCTTCTGTGCCTGCGTCTTATCCACCCAGTGTTTCTTTTGGATCTAGAATTTCTAGATAGGAAGGCCCATAGTTCTGGAGCTAACTGAAAAATCTAAGAGGAATTCAGGACTTGAAAGGCACAGGATATCTCCAAAGTAGTGTTGTCTTAAGCTTTGAAAACTTGTGCATGTAAATGCTACAGGCTTACGAACAGAATTTGAAGTTGTAATCATTTAAATTTGTTTTATATTGATTTGGAGGTGTAAACTTTGGGCTATAAATTTATTTAATTGACAAGTAAAAATTGTATGTATTTATTACGTACAATATGTTGCTCTGAAATATGTATCCTTTGTAAAATGGTTAAATTGAGCTAATTAACAGGCATTATCTCACATACTTATCACTCTTTGTGATCTGTTTTCTTAGCAATTTTCAGGAAAACGATACATTCTTAACTATGTTCACCACGTTACACAAAAATATACATTTTGATGTTAGTTTTTATTGATCATCTTCAGAGGAACTAAAAATTTAACATTGGGGCGGTGCTTGTGGCTCAAAGGAGTAGGGCACTGGCCCCATATACCAGAGGTGGTGGGTTCAAACCCAGCCCCAGCCAAAAACTGCAAAAAAAAAAAACAAAAACAAAAAACCAAAAAAACAAACATTAAAATGTGTTCAAAATTCACAAAACTAATTATGTAGAAAAGAAACAAATATTTAATATTTCCAATGATCTTTGTTGCATTTATATTTCTGAAAGTTATTAAAGCTTAAAACTTCACACATTCCTGAGACATTCTGCCTATAGAAAACAGTAGATTTTTTTTAAAACGTGTATATTTTATAAAGTGTATGATAGTCTGCCTTTTGTTGTTGTTGTTTTTTTTTTTTTTAAGTAAGAAAGATAGTGTGGTATGATTGAAAAAACTATGGAGTAATGCCAGACCTGGGTTTGAGTTTACCTCGGCTATTTCCAGTGGAGCGATTTTGAGGATGATAGAGCTTTTTTGAACAGATAAATTACTCATTTGTGAAATAGACCCTATAAATAACACCCTATTCTATATTACTGGCTTGAGAATTAGACATAATGTATGTAAATGCCTGTCTCTACCTGCCCACCCAAATGGCTTTGCCGAGCAAGGGCCTTCTGCGTGCCAAATACAGGGCTGAACTTTCATAGGAATTTTCTCCATCTGCCAAAGAGCCTCTGAGGTCTATTTCTGGATTCCCATCAATAAAGCCTGAGGCCCCAAAACAGCTAAAGAACATCTCCAAAGTTATGTAGCCAGCAAGTGGTAGAGGTCTGAATCTATCTGACTAAAAGCCCAGCCCTTTCTAACATGTAACCACCCTGGAATTTTAGATAGAATTTCAGGGCTTACTACTATCCTCTTCTCCCACGGTCCCAGGTGGTGAGAAAGGAAGCCTCAGGCAGATACCTGGGGAAACGTGAAGAAGGAAAAAAAGCACGAGGGTGATAGCTGGGGCCCAAATGAGGGAACTGCAGTTGGGTTATCAGGGAAGCATCTGTGATGCTCTCAGAGTGTCCTTCACTCTGAACCTCAGGTTTAGGTTTTCAGCCGGGTGGTCTCGCTGGCATCCCCCAAAGCAACACAGATGTGCTACAATGGATGAACCATTTGAGTCTGTGTGTAGGGTTAGTGCACACAGAAGTCTTATCACTACCTCTGCTGTGTGGGCATGCCCCAACTTACCAGTCCTGAGGGATGGCTTTGATTCTTTCTCCACCTTTTCTGGGGCTTAAGGCAATTTACCTATACTGTTTCTCGGGTTCTCCAAGTTACAAGTAATCCTTTCGCCATTAAAAAAATATATACACACACAGTAATCTCATTTTCTGCCCTCAGAGGAAAAACTGCTGCTGAAGCTGCTGATGACATCATTAATAACCACCTCCCAACACTGAAGGAACTTGGCAGAAGAGGGGAAATACACGTTGACAATATAGACGTGTTCTGTGAGAAGGGCGTCTTTGATCTCGATGCCACCAGAAGGATTCTTCAATGTGGAAAAGATGCAGGGTTACAGATTAACTTCCACGGGGATGAACTTCACCCAATGAAGGCTGCTGAGGTATGGTTGACCTTTCGTCTTTCTTTTGTCAACATGCATTCTTGTGTATTCATGCTGTGGAAAACTGTTTGTTCAAAGCCCTCTGAAAAGATAGAGAAGATAGGGAAATTTGAACAATGTGCAGATGGGTCAGGTTGAGCCTTGACATCCTGACCTCTATTAAAAACTTACTTTTTTTGCTGATCATTTACTCCTGTTATTATCTGCTGGTGATATTAGTGGAAAAGAAATACCTCTATGAGCTTGTTGACTAAATTTACAACGCATTTGGTTTGGCACACAAAGCCAGACGAGCATGGTATATTTGTTACACATACAGCTTCTCAGATCTTTCTTCGATCCGGATCAATTTTGGTGGATGACAGCAAAGAAAAGCCACAGGATGATTTCCAAATCTGTAATGTTGTGCCCAGGTTCATTCACTTAGTCATCCTTTCAATAAGTCTAACACGTGTCAGGCCCTGTTCCAGACATGAAGAGCAGCAGTGAGACAGACAGGGCCCCTGAAGCTGGACATCTAGACTTCCCTGCCTTTGGGGGATAAATACAAATACACAGACCCTCAGTGTGTCTCAGCCTCAGTATGTCCAACTTGATCTCATTGTCACTTCCAAATCTTGTCCTATGTCTCCTGCCCTAGTTAATGACATCACAGTCTGTCTATTGCTCAAGTCCAAAACTTGGACATCATTTTGACAGCTTCCTTCTCTTTACCTGAACATTCCAACCAACCACCAAATCTCCCCAAGTCTCCTAAATGTTTCTAGATCCACTTCTCTTGCCTCTGATCCATCAGAGTCATCAGATTTTCTGTTTCAGAAAAGATCTGAGAGCATTTGTGTTCAAGAATAGTTTTTGAAGTAGCACACCATCTAATTTTCAAATGAATGCCCGTGACAATCCCTTTACCCGTTTGGGGGATTATGATTACAAGAGTGAGTGAGTTGGCAAGAAACCTTGATAATAAAATCAAGGTTTTATTTTACCCACTAAGAGAAAATGCTGTTTCTCTTAGTGGGTAAAACAGTTTATTGGTCCTTGACTGATTTTTTGGTTGCCTTTTGTTAAGTCTTTCCCTTTGTGCCCGTTCTGCTTAGCTTGGGGCTGAACTGGGAGCCCAGGCAATCAGCCACCTGGAAGAAGTGAGTGATGAAGGCATTGTTGCCATGGCAGCAGCCAAGTGCTCTGCTGTCCTTCTGCCCACTACAGCCTATATGCTGAGGTAAGGTCATTTCTCAACCCCCACCCAAGAGCTGCCTGACCAAGCTGTGAAGACACCTAAACATTGCTTCAGTGCCCTTTAAAAAAGCAGATAAAGAAAACTTAGTCCATGAAGATGCCGACCCTGGAATCGTGTTCGGAGACTTTGTGGTACCAAAGGACAGTTGGGTATTAAAAATCTGAACCTTGTTCATGTGCCCGTTGAGGCTGTTCTCTGCCACTGCCACAGACATGTTTAGCTTCCTGTTTGAACAACAAGGGCAGTCAAAGGGAAGGCACACTCTTCTTTCTAGCTCCTCTGTTCCTGTGGTTTTCTGATCTCTCCATCAGGAAAGACCTTTAGAGGCCTCTTAATATACCTTGAACTCTCTCTTGCCCTTATTTCCAGAATAATCATTGTGGAAATGCCATTGTGTTGGCTACTTAAGGTCTTCCTTTAATCATGTATTTTATGTACATTTACATATGATACTTGAATTTATGTAGGAAACATTCACCTTAGTTTTTATGGAGCCCCCTTAATACTTTTACAGTCTCACATTTTTTTCTATTCTCCTGCACCCCAAATAGTTTTGGAGGGGGAGGGGAGCCCATCAGAAAGACTTGCAGAAAAATTTGAAGCTCTACTCTTTCCTCACTTTCTATCTCTGCTTCAACCATGTCTTCTCATGGATTGTCTTACATGGGAAACATTATGTTAAGGGGTCCTACAAATTATCGTAGTCTAGGAATGGTTCCGGGCAAGATTATCTTTGCTGGACTCTTTTCCCTATTGTGATAGTTATTACTGCACCGGATCTGTCCTTAGGATTCTTGGTTTTTATCATTCTGCTTTTGAAATTACTTCATGAATTACTTAATTCATCACTTTTTAGTCTTGGTTTATTTTTGATATAACTTTTGAATTATATCCTAAGGACTATAGAACATTTCATCAAGGAAGTCAAGGAGATACCTAATCCAGCGGGAAGCATAAACATTTTGCACATTAAATCCTTAGGCCTTTAAGATTTTAAAGGGCATAGAAAAATGTTTGAAATTAAAAAAAAAAAAAAAGAAAGGAAGGGGGAGAGATATGAATAGGAAATTGTAAAATGGAAATTAATAAAATAGTGTTATTGGAAGCTCACAAGTAGTTTAATTTGGTATTCACAAAAAAGGTAATTAAATTTAAAAACAATTTGTAAGTTACATTTTCCTCCCTTAACAAGAATGTCTTGGTATATGTAAAAAGTCACAATAAACAATCACAGATGAAACAAATTAGTCATATCCAAGTAATTTCAAAAGCACAATGATAAAAATCAAGAATCCTGGGGTTCTATTTAACTCTACCACCAATCATGTAACCTTGAGTTTCTATGTCTTCTTCCAGATCATGAAAGGGTTGGATATATCAAGCTCTCTTCCATTCCAAACATCTTTTCTGTAGAAGTTCCAATTCTAGAGACTGATGTATTTTCTTCCTCTCTTTAGACTGAAGCAGCCTCGAGCCAGGAAGATGTTAGATGAAGGGGTAATAGTTGCTCTGGGCAGTGATTTCAATCCTAATGCATATTGCTTCTCAATGGTAATTATTTTTTTCATGTACCTTTTTGAGCAGAGTATCTACCAAGTATAAAAATAATTTAAAGGCCCGGCCCCTGTAGCACAGTGTTACTGCACCAGTCACATACACTGAGGGTGGCGGGTTCAAACCCAACCCAGGCCAGCTGAACAACTGTGATAAAAAAAATAACCGGGCGTTGTAGTGGGCACCTGTAGTCCCAGCTACTCAGGAGGCTGAGGCAAGAGAATCGCTTAAGCCCAAGAAATTAAGGTTGCTGTGAGCTGTGACGCCACAGCACTCTACTGAGGGCGACATAATAAGACTCTGTCTCAAAAAATAAAATAAAATAAAATAAAATAAATTTAAAAAAGAAAAAAATTAAAAATATTTCACTAGCTGTTTAAAATGAATAAAAGGTCACAATTATTTTTCTGTGAAACAAGAAAAAAAAAGGAGGTAGATGGTAGTATAGTCGAATTTTTCTGCACCACATAAACGCCTCCAGGCATAAAGAGAGCAGAGACAGTCATATTAGCATTATTTTCGATTCACCCAATAATCTTATTTCCTTTCTCCAGAAAATAGCATAAAGTCTACCTAGGAGGTTTTAATGAGTAAGAGTGCAAGTCTAAATAGGCTGGAAAAATTGTAAATAAGTATTAAATACACAATCTCCATAATAAAGAAATTTCTTTCCTTTGGGGGGATGGGAGGAAACGGAGTCTCACTTTGATGCCCTGGTGTCATAGCTCACAGCAACTTCAAACTCTTGGGTCAATCCATCCTCTTGCCACAGCCTCCTGAGTAGCTGGGACTACCGGCACACGCCACAACGCCAGGCTATTTTAGAGACAAGGTCTCGCTCTTGCTCAGGCTGGTCTCAGAACTCCTAAGCTCAAGTAATCCACCCACCTTGGCCTTCCAGATAGAGGAATTTTTTTCAAAGCATAAAAACCTTTATATATAAACTTAGATTTTCCTGTAGTAATTGAGCGAGTTCTTCCTACACATTTAATTTCTATTACTTGTGGTGCTATCTTAAGAAATGTCCCTTTAAATACAAATCACCGTTTGTTAATTTCCTCCATTGCTTTTCTGCTCTGGCCCCAGCCAATGGTCATGCACCTGGCCTGTGTAAACCTGAGGATGTCCATGCCTGAGGCCCTGGCCGCTGCCACCATCAATGCAGCTTATGCGCTGGGAAAGTCTCACACACATGGGTCTTTGGAAGTCGGCAAACAGGGCGATCTCCTCATCATCAATGCATCTAGGCAAGTGTGCTCTCGATTTAATTATTTTATTTTATGTCCAGTGTAAATGTCCAGGGGATGTTTAAATCCCTTTTCCACCCATGAAACTCAGACACTCCTCAATCCCTTTGTCTTGATCCCTTTCCAACCAGAAAGTCTGCCTCCCTATAGGTCCTAAACCACAAGTTTTAGGGTGGACCAAGTTTTCAGCTCTCCTGTCTGTTTCTCATCTTCATAGATTTCCAGCTTCCGGCTCTGTTTGCCTGGACTTTTGACATGTGTCCTCTGGCATGTGGTTTTGTTTGTCTGCTTGGCTGCTGACCTTGGGCTTGCTCCCACCTCCAGCTTGTCAGGCTGCTTCTGATTCATTGCCTCTCTGACTGCTCATAACTACTGAATCCCCAGAAACTTTGCTTTCCTATTCCTGGTTTCTTACTATTTACTCACCCAGTCTTTTGCCAACGGGGCTTCCACTGTGAAATTTTAGGTTTTATTGTTCTAAATCTAAAAGTTGCACATCCTATGGCCCTTGACACTCAATGTGCCCATTGCAGCCCTTGGACCCATGTTTAACAAAGAAGAGGGGCTCTATAATTCTGCTCTCCAGGGTCAGAAACCACCCCCTCTATTAAATATAAGGCTGACGTTACCACTCGTTGTGCACACTGACTGAGGCAACTATTTTAAGATCAAGTACTTAAATAATATTATTAAACAACATTTGACTTATCAGAGACCCAGATAGTGGTTTTATAGAGAGCCCCAAAACCAAAGACTGGGTGTAAAGAAATTATTAGAGAATGCATTTTAAAATTAGCGATTACTGATAAAGTGAATATTTTTATTTGTATGCACTGAAGTACCATGTTTGATTTCTTTCCAGATGGGAGCATTTGATATACCAGTTTGGAGGCCATCACGAATTAATAGAATGTGTTATAGCTAAAGGAAAAGTCGTCTATAAAAAATGATAGCTCTGAACAGAAAGAAGACTCCTTGATTATATGAGCCGATACAGTTATAGCACAAGTTAAAATGCTTTAGTGGTTTATCAGAATTATGCCACTTACACCTAAATATATTTCATTGTTCATCTACTCGGAAAACCCGAGGGATTGATTTATTTTAATTTAACATGTGCACCTGGATGTTCAAACAGGTAACCCTGTTGTGATACGAGTCATGAAACATTATTTCATTAATGTTGGTTACAAATATTCTAAAGATTAATATGATGGGTTATTACAAAAATGCCTTTGTGGGGAACAGCAGACTTGGCTTGAAATTTTCATTTTGTGTCTGCATTTCAAATTTCACCTTTTAAACTATACTTAGTGAACATTGTGGTATGGGAGGAAATCCAAGTGATAGGCCCCAGTGAAGCTAAAATATAGCTTTCTTTAATAAGCAAAAAATATTTCTTCCTTTGCGTAGATTATCTTTCTAGATGCTCTTCAAATGAATTAGTGTCTCTTGACAAAGGGTGTCCTTTCATCTCTAATATCTCTCAATCCAGCATTAAAGCTGTGTTGCAAAGTTCAACCCTTGTGATTTACAGCCAGGTTGGGGCCTTTCCATAATGAACGCTTTTTGACCAAATCCAATAATATAATTTTGGGGGAAATTGTTTCTAAGTGTTTTGATTCTTCACATTACAGATGGATAACATTTTACAGCTCCCAATAAATATTTGCTGTTCTGTTTATTGTTGTTATTTCCTTTCAGCATGAAGTAGATTAGCAGTGTTAGCTATTAGAGTTTTTTAGAAAATGAACAAATCACAAAATTATCTGTAAAGAGTGATAATTATTTGCGTATAAATTGGTATTTCTAAAGTCACTAGAGTTTATTTGAAATCTTTTAACACATCTTAGTTGGGAAACGAGTAAACGCGTATTTTACATGCTAGTACTAAATATGATGTATATGATGTATAATAAATAAATAAAGGACTAATTTTGATGTAAGACACTGAAAGTTTCATTAAAAAATACCCAATAGGTAAAAAGATATCGCAATTTTACACAAAGCCTAATTTGACGCTAAAATGTATGAAAAATGCCCGCTTTCTTATGCAATTTTGTGCAAAAATGACCTGCATACAATGTGTTAAAATGTTTCAATCATCTTTATAATCATGACATTACCAAACTCTGTCCAATTTTTGGAGGAATGATTTAAGAAGTAACTATCCAAATTATCAGTAGTTTCAGTTAAGTCAAAATCCCCCTTCATTGGAAGGTTAAGGGTAATGTCACACATTGTTGTCACTACATTGGGTCTCAATTAGTCTTGAAGAAGTTTGGGGGTCATGTGGTCAATGTGGGTTATGCCTTTCCTGTGACCAGTCACTCAGTCAGTGGTGAGAGTTTGGGATGCAGGAGATAAAGGCCAAAACTAAGTGTTAGGTCTGTTCTGGAACCCAAAGCCACATAAGATTTCATATATAAAGGTTGTTTTTTTTTTTGTTGTTGTTGTTGTTTTGAGACAGAGTCTCACCCTGTCACCCTGGGGTTCAGTGCTGTGTCATCAGCCTCGTTCACAATAACCTCAAACTCCTGGGTTCAAGCAATCCTCCTGCTTCAGCCTCCTGAGTAGCTGGGACTACAAGTCCCCACCACAACACCTGGCTAATTTTTCTATTTTAAATAGAGACAGGGCCTAGCGCTTGCTCAGGCTGCTCTCAAACTCCTGAAACTCAAGCAATCCTCCCACCTTGACCTCCCAGAGTGCTAGGATTACGATTATGTTCTAATAGCTAAGGAATAAGATGAAGTGGCATCCTATTTTTCTTCCATAAGCCTCTAAAAAAATAGCATTAATGCCTTTTATGGATGAAGGCAGAAGGGGGTAATCCCCCTACCCCCAACAACTGCATTAGTCCTCTTAAGCCAGTGTGCTGTAAGCCTCTGCAACTCATGCGAGTTTGCCTGAAATGCGGACTCTTGGTATGCCCTAGACCTGTTGAGTCAGAATCTTCATCTTAACAAGCCCCAAGTGATTGATATGCCTATTAAAAGTCTGAGAAGCTCTATAGTCTAGGGCTCCAGGGGTCCTCAAACTGCAGCCCGTAGGCCACATGAGGTGGTGTGATTGTATTTGTTCCCGTTTTGTTTCTTTACTTCAAAATAAGATATGTGCAGTGTGCATAGGAATTTGTTCATAGTTTTTTGTTTGTTTTTTTTTAAACTATAGTCTGGCCCTCCAATGGTCTGAGGGATTGTGAACTGGCCCGCTGTTTAAAAAGTTTGAGATCCCTGGCAGTCACACTGACCTTCTTGCTGTTACTCAAATATGCCATTTATGTTCGCTGTTCCAGGCCTTGCAGCACTATTTCCTCTGCCTGGGATACTTTCTCCCTCTTCTCTATGGGAAATTAGAGCTGGTTGCCTATTGCCTCTGTGCCCACACCTCTATGTTAGCCTTTGTAGCACTGCAATTTAACTGTCTTTCCTGTTTGATTATGAGTTAGTAGAGGGCAGGGATATCATCATGTTCCCAGGTATCTGGTATGGTGACTAGTTCATAGCACGATCAGTGAATGAATTAATAAATGACTGCAGAAACATATGGATAGTCACAGTGAAAGTTACTTATCAAAATACACTCATAAGAAGACAAACCCAAGGATGCCGTACTAAGGAAAATACTTGTTCTTTGGATCAGGAAGAGCATATGAATTCCTCAGAACAATGCCAAAGGATGAGGCTTATAGAGGAGGTAAGTGAAAAGGCAAAACTGAAGAGATAGCTTCATAGTAGAGGGTGAGGAAGGGGGTTGTCATTCTCAGCTTTGCAGACAGAGAAGTGAAAGGATGGCATTTCTAATAAACTATCTACTAGAGGAGAGTAAATTATGTAATAGAAAGAAAAAGGAGTGAAGTTGCAGCACATAATTGCCCCTTTAAAGAGAAAACTCCTAGCACACAGCTGCCGCTTTATTTAATTAACCACCTGGGGCTTAACTCTTCAGTCTTTAAGATTAACTGCCTGTGGCTTCTTTAAGAATTTGTTTTTATAGCCCTTGAAGAGTTCCCAAGCAGACAGCAGGGGTGTGAGCTCCTTCCCACTCTGTCAGACCAGATTTAGAGGAGACTGATAAGCTAGCCTCAAAGAGAAGAGGAGAAAAAAGGGGAAAAAAAGACACAGCCTCTTCACAGCTGCTTTTTGCTACCAGCTGGCAGAAATCACTTTTTTCTTTCTCTTTATCCTCCTTAAAAATCCCAAACCCCTTAACCTCAATGCTGGCACTACGTCCTTTCTCCTCTCTCCAGGGGAAAGTCAAATAAACTTTTTACTTCTTTGTGTTGAGAATTCTTTCTCAGCCTGTGCTACACATTCCTACCCTAATGGGAAGGATTTTGATGAGAGGGAGAGGCTCCAGAATGGAATGTTGTGAAGTGTTCAGGAGACAGTTGATGAGTCCTTCTAGAGTGGAGCATTCAATGGGGCACTAGGACTATAAAATTAAGCCATGTCAGATTTCACAGGGCTTTCAACATCTGGATCAATTACTGAAACTTCATTTTTTTTGGGGGGGGGGGACAGAGTCTCAAGCTGTGCCCCTGGGAAGAGAGCTGAGGTGTCATAGCTCACAGCAACCTCCAACTCCTGAGCGTAAGCAATTCTCTTGTCTCAGCCTCACAAGTTGCTGACACTACTGACACCCACCACAATGACCAGCTATTTTTTGGTTGTAATCATCATTGTTGTTTGGCAGGTCAGGGCTGGATTCAAACCCACCAGCTCTGGTGTATGTGGCTAGCACCTTAGCCATTTGAGCTACAGGCAGGGAGGCTGGAACTTCATTCTTAAGGCCAGGGGAAGCCACTGAAAGTTTCTGAACAGGGTAGGACTGGGACAAGGGTGTTATAGAAAGATTAATTCATCTTTACTTCACATAATAGGCACTGAAATAGGTGTTGGACAAATGGATTCTGGCAAGATACCTACAAAACTGACCAAGTCCTTTGGTGGAGAAAATGGGAGGGATCAGACACTTGACTCCAGGAGGAAGGTTCTCACAGTAGCACAGTAGGTTGTGAGAATCCCTCCTTTATGCTCCACATTGGTCTATATCAGCATTCCTTTTCTCAATATTTTATTTATTTATTTATTTTTTGAGACAGAGCATCAAGCTGTCACCCTGGACAGAGTGTCATGGCATCACAGCTCACAGCAACCTCCAACTCCTGGACTCAAGCGATTCTCCTGCCTCTGCCTCCCAAGTATCAGGGACTACAGGTGCCCACCACAACACCCGGCTATTTTTTGGTTGCAGCCATCATTGTTGTTTGGCGGCCCAGGCTGGATTCCAACCTGCCAGGTCAGGCGTATGTGGTTGGCACCTTAGCCGCTTAACCCACAGGTGTGGAGCCCTTTTCTCAATATTATAAAATCAGAAGAAAACTAAATTTTTCCCTACTAACCGAGAGTTTGTCAGTTAGGATCACAAACCATTGTAACATGTAAGATTTCTTTTTTTCTTTTTTTGTCTACCCCAAACCAGTTTTCATCCCTTTGGCAATATTATCCCCCACTGAGTTAAGGATATATGCATTAAATGCTGTGAAGGACAGGGAAGGTGGACCACATCATATGCTGAAGGAGACACAAACCCAGGCTTTAACTTCATCTTGAGCTCCTTATTTAACAATCTGTAAAATGTAAAGGTTCGATTTTCTTCAACTCTGGTCTTAACCTAGGACCTGCCTTAAGGGAATTTACAATCCAATTAGAGCAGGAAGGCAGATTAAAGTGTAGAATCAATGCCAGATGATGTGAAGAGATTGTTCTCTTACAAGAAAAACACTAGTGAAACATATGGGTTTGTTTGTTTTTTTTTTTTTTTTTGCAGTTTTAGGCCAGAGCTGGGTTTGAACCCACCACCTCTTGCATACGGGGCCGGCACCCTACTCCTTTGAGCCACAGGTGCCGCCCTGGGTTTGCTTTTTTAAATTATTTACTTCTGCCAGATTTTCCCCAAAGCGTGAGCATCTTTGTCTTTATAACAGGAATCAATAAAAGGATTAAAGCCAATGCCAGCCTCTTGATGAGACTTTAGATGATCTGTGCAGCTAGAGTTTTCTCCCTCTACTGTAGCATCAGCACAAATGAGCACACCCTCCATGACCTGGCCCCTAATCACTTCCCAGCCTTGCCACTGTACTTTCACATGTTGCTATTATTCATGCCTCCGGCTCACTGGCTAGGCTATATGCTGTGTGGGCAAGGACCAGGGCCATCTTGGTTAGCAATGGTTTAACAACAGAAATGGACCAATTGTAGAAATGATTTCCTGGCATGATGGTCTTTTGATGTTGAAATTTAGATTGTATTTCTCCTTTTTCTCCCTTTTCTCTCTGACTTCCATCCTGCACAGCCCAGCTCAGTCACCTCTTCCAGGAGGCCTCCCAGATGACACAAGAGCACTGCAGCTTTCCTGCCTTCCTCAAGGACACATGCTTGGTATAGTAATGGCCATATTATGCCCCCAAGTACATGGAAAGTCCCAGATAAAGGACCACATGTGAGAGTTGACAGACCACAGCCATGATGCAGTGCCTCTCAAACACAGTAGCTGTTAGGTAAAATGCTAACAGCTGCAAGTATTAAAACACTTGACTGAAATCGGCATTAAAAAATAGGGACGTTTATTGCTCACCATTGGAAATTCAGAGGTTATATAGTTTGCAGGCTTCCAGATGAGGTTACCCAGCAGCTCAATGATTGCTTCCTTTCCTCTGCTTTCCTCCAGGGAAGCATCTACCCAAGGCTAAACTCTTCCCTGGGTCTTCCTGCCTGTCAGCAGCCACAGGTGCTCTGCACTTTCTCACTGAGTTCAGGAAGGAGGTGGGGGAAATGGCTTCCTGTGGCTCTCAGAAGCCTCCAGCAAATCTCTTCTCTGTCCCATGGACCCAAATTGCAATCCCAGCCCTTTGTTGAACCAATCACTAAGCAAAGGGAATGAGGCCATCTTTAAAGTAAACAAGTCTACCCTCTGCACTCAAATTCAGGTTCCCCCATTTTGGGGGGTATCTTTTCAATGTTTACCTTTAATAAATTAATACCATTAGCAAAAGCAACCAAAAAAGACAAAATGATCATGCTATTTATGAGATTGACATAAAGTTTAATAAAAAGAAATGAATCCAGTGACTAGACCTCAAAGTGAGGCACAAGTTTAAAGTATTGATAGTATGTTTTTTTTTTTTGCAATTTTGGCCAGGGCTGGGTTTGAACCTGCCACCTCTGGCATATGGGACCAGCGCCCTACTCCTTTCAGCCATAGGCACCGCCAAATATTGATAGTATGAAAAATATCTTTTTTCAAAATATTCAGGTTATGTATGGGATGTTACACGTGTGATAGATCATTGGATAATAGCCCATGGATGGTGCCAAAACACACACCTATGCCTTTGGGTGTTAGTCTCCCGAATTGATTCCAGACTTGGCACATGACTTGCTTTGGCCAATAGGACATTAGCAAACATGACATAGCAGAGCTTGAAAAGCCCTTGTGCCTTGGCCCATCCTTTCTCTTCTTTTTGTTTTTAATATCAGATTAATACTGGGATACATATGGGTAGGTAACATAGTTTGCTTTTGTAAAGATCAAATCTGAGTAATAGTTGTGCCCTTCACCCAGGCAGTGTGCAATATACCCAGGCAAGGGACCTGTTGGGTGGGAATTTACCCAACCTCCTCCCGTCCACTTCCCCCTTACTTGAATCATCACCTGAGCATGTAGTTATTAATCTACTGGTTTTGATTAAGTGCTAAGTGTGTGTAGTACTTGTTGTTCTAGTCTTGTGACTCTTCACTTAGAAGAATGTTCTCCAAATTCTGACTGCCCTGAGACAAGGGAAGAAGCTCAGGTGAGCCCAAGGGGTGGGGAGGAATCTTGGAACCTCCAACTCTTGCTGTTACTCAAGGGGAAAAAGGAAGTTACTGGGGCAGTCATATTCTCCACTCAGTGTTAACATCTCTTCACTGACTCTTTCAGAAACACGATCAATTGCCCTTATAGCCTTTCCCTCAGAGGTGCTAAGCTTTTATTACAAAAACCTCAGAATAAAGCACCAACATAAGGCAACTGGGACAGTTTATTCCCTATTTCCCTTGCAATTCCCTGGACCATGGTGATGTGAGTTACTAACAGAGCTTTATAAACAGAATCATTGTGGTCTGGAGGGCTACAGGGGTGAGTGGAAACCCAGCACTCCCCATGCCAGAATAAAGAGCCACCAGACTCCTGCTGGGCTTTACTGGCTCAGAAGCAGCTTAAGGATGAGGAGGAGTCAACTTCACCTGTGTATATCCACATTTCAGCAAAGTGTTGGACCAAGTAGCACCCCCATATATTTTGCTCCCTGAATTGCTGTAGGCAGCGGTTTTCACTTTGGTCTTCACCTTTCCCATGGATAGGCTGCAATCTAAAGGTGAGAATTCTATTGTGAAATACACTATTGGGCCATTTTAGACTGCACAGAGGTAGACGAGCTGGCATGGGCATCTGTCCTTTCCTCCACCTCCTGCTGTTTTTGGAGCTGTGGTTTCAGATCCCTGTGTTTGGAGTGCCTTGTACACGTTTGCATTTTACACAGGGAGGTGCAATGTCACAGATCATAGGTTTGGGAGGCCAAAAGGTCATTCGACCCAGCCTGGACAGTTACACTTAAGCTTTCCCAGAGCTCTTTTATCTTCTGGGTGGTGGTGGTAGTGGGGAACAGATTGGGTAATACATCTAGGGGTCCCACCTTTGTCAATAGGGCTCATTTTAATGATTACCATCAGAGAGAGGAGGTTGGTCAGCCCCAGGGATTCCTTATCTGTGAAATGAGGTTTTTAGGCAGGGTTACTATGAGAATGTGACTAGAGTACTAACACACAGAAAATGAAAACAATGACCTCAAACGCCAATGTAAACATGTGATTAAATTAAGTCTTGTGGGCTATGGGAGGTGATATTTGGAAAGTATGAAATACACAGTTCAATAAGAGCCACCCAAGTAGCAATCTTCATATTCCTTCCTTCTTTTCACACAAAACCTCCTGTTTTAACCACCTCTGTATTTAATTTCTTAAGACCCGTTGACTAATTTTTACCAGGATTCAATTAATAGAAGAGTAGCTTGAAGACAAATTGTGATTTAAATGATTATTTATGAAGGCGTATTAAGGAACATGTATCATATCGCAGTGTTGTACAATCAGCCAAAGAAGGTCAACTGGTAGAGAGTTTGCCAATGCAAATAACAAAACATTAACAAAATGGTTTACAAAAGTCTAATGTTTTTAGAAAAGAATGCTATCAATCTGTTTCCAACTCTGAGTTTATCTCATGCTAAGAGTAAAAACCAGATCCATCCATACCCGTGTGGTTTTCTTCCCACCCCTAAAAGTGATATTGTCAAGAAAGAAAATGCCTATAACCTGAAAACACCTAGTGTGTCTCAAACCATGGCAACAAGAACACCACACCAAATTCAGCAACTCCACTACTAAGCCACCAGCTTAACCGAAGTAGGTTTTGGAAGAACTGAGTTATATAATGGGTTGATCTACTTAGGAAAGTTCTCAGGCCCGTCCTTCAGCACAATACTGCTGTGTGCTACACTAAATGCCACCCAACCTGCTAATCCCCAAAGCCCATTAAAGATCCTCAGACTCTGCAATTTTGCTGGATTTCCTGTGCAGAGATTCCAGCGAAAAGGCTGTGGGAGAAACAGGTCTTGATTCTGGAATATGCTCCATTCTGTATTTTTCAATGTATGGTGAAGCTACTTCCCAAACCTGAGGAGCAAGAACAAGACAAAGTTGAAATATTGACATCGTTTCCACATGCTATTAAACACCTGCTTCATCCACAGTCAAAACATCCTCCCATCTGACTAGACCCAGGGTGGCTGTGTGCTTGCTTTTATTTTAAGCCACGTAGTTTAACACATGACCTTGGCCAATCAGTCTTTGGTTGCATTTAAGGCTTTGATTTTACAAAGTCCAAAACTTTTCTGAAGTTACTCTGAAGGTTTTAAGCTACTATTTTTCCAAAGTAAAACAAGCAAACAAATAGGCCAAAAACAAACAAAACCTAAAAAATTCCATGTGCACAGAGTTAAGGATAATTGCTCAAGGGTCTGCTAGGACCCTGTGTTTTCTAAAGCAAGCCTGGAATGATAAAAGGCAGTTAATTGAATTTCCTGTCCCTTCATTTCCATGCCCTTTCTTTGATCCTTGCTGCTTAAAGTGTGGCCTGTGCGCCAGCAGGTCTGGGACTAGTCAGACTCTCAGCCTTCACCCTGGACCTCCTGAATCTGAATCTGCATTTTAACAAGAAGCCTCAGAGTTGTATAGGTACATTCAAGTCTGAGCAGCACCGTGTCAGATCCTTCTTTAGTTTTCACCTCACCAACTCCTTTTCTAAGCTAAACATGTACTCAAAACAAGGCCCTGTTTGGGGGTTATAGCTGCTTTTTTTTTTCCTGATTGCCACTGACAGCCAAGAAGCCTTTCCTATGCTTTTGTGTGACCTCAGGCAATGCATTCTCTCAAAAGCTACCCTCTCACACAGCTCCCTTCTAGCACTACAGTTGGCAGCAGGCAAACAGCTTTCTCTCAAAGGATGCAGGGCACAATTAGAAATGACAGATGTGGGCTAAGTGCCTGTAGCACAGTGGTTACGGTGCCAGCCACGTACACTGAGGCTGGCGGGTATGAATCCGGCCCAGGCCAGCTAAAACAACAACGACAACTGCAACAAAAAATAGCTGGATGTTGTGGCGGGCGCCTATAGTCCAGCTACTGGGAGGCTGAGCCAAGAGAATGGCTTAAGCCCAAGAGTTTGAGATTGCTGTGAGCTGGGACGCCACAGCACTCTACCGAGGGCAGCACAGTGAGACTCTGTCTCAAAAAAAAAAAGACAGATGTGAAGATCAAAGGGAAAAACCACTCAAGAGCAGAGCAACCATTTCTGGGGGAAAGCATATGATTCTAGGGAATATGGGCACTCACACACTATTCATAAGATCTAAAGCACTTTAGAAACTATTATATATCAAAAGGATGACTCAGTACGCTCAGCATCTGTACCTATCAGCGGGAGACTCTGGTCAGTGTCATCGGGAAATAAGCGGGAAAGAAAACCCCGAATCTCAGCAGAGCACCAGACAGGCTCAGCTCTCTGAAGTAAAGCCCTGGGACTTGGTTTTCTCTCCAGGTCTATGCAGCCATTGCACCCGGTAGTAGCTGTGGTAGCATCGCTCAGAAGAGAAAGCACTTTTGAATGAACGAGGATATCTCGACAGAAGGACCCATGAACCTTCCATCTCATTTACTCCCCATGAATATTGTCCCCAAACTTCATCTAAAATTCATTTCAGCTTCTTATCCTTAGAAATTCAATATTTGGGTCCAACATGGGGGCACTGAAGGGCTTTCAGATGACTTCTTAGCAGCCCTGCAAGTTGCCTGCGTACTTTTTGTTCACTTCTGAGAAAAAGCCAGAAAACAGTAGAATAAGACAGTTAATCCCCTGCCCCACTCCCACTTTGGGTTCCCATAACAATCAAAAACTCAGCCATCAGCCCCCCCATCTTGCCTTCTGCTCTAGGAGCAGCCTGTGCGACGCCTCGATATCTGGGGCCATGAAGCGATCTTTTATCCAAGGCCTGAGAAAGAGAACATCCACCCATCAGCCAAACAGTAAGTGCCGCCAAGGTTGTGGAATGGTGTAACTACCGGGGCCCTGTTTGACCTTACCTGACAACAGAGCGCACCAGGTCATAGACCTTCTCCAGCGGAGTGGTCGTCCTTAGGGGGCGTAGAAACTCTATGCCCTGGCAGGCTGCAAGAAGCTCTATGGCCAGCACTGAAATGAGAAATTCCAGAGGGTGGCTGAGGAAAGTCTGACTTCCCACTGCGAGCACGAAGTTGGCAGCCACCGCCCGCCCACTAACAGGTGGTTGCTTCTCCGTCCCTAGTAGAATGAAATTGCTTTGGTATCCAGTTACCAATTTAGACCACTGGTTGCATCTTTTACACTGAAAAGAGGAGAAATGAGACATTTACCTGAATAGACCACCAAACCTACCCCTGAAAGCTCATCAGTTTACACAACCAAAACATACCATTTCTCCACTCACAGCCTCTAACCAAGGCTTGTTGGCCAGGTTTGGGTCATGGGGGTAGGGAAGGAAGTCAGAAAGAAGGCCAGTCCTGGTCTTGAGCCCTAGATCTATGAAGCAAGTGTGCACATTTCATCAATGCTTTACATCTCATGGTTTCCAATTCTGGATGGATTGTGGAGTGATGATACAGGACCAGAGGCTGTGAAGTCACTCCCAAGTCCACAAGGGCTTACATAACTTCATCCTCTCCCACAGCAGCCTGTCTGTACTCACCAAGTTTGTAATGTAATGATGGAGATAGTGCTGGAGAGGAGGGGGCAGGTGCTGGAGAGTCAGGATTTGATTCTGTTACTGGAGGGGAGCTAACCAGTGAAGTCAGTTTCTTGAAAAGGTTTCTAGGGTGGTTGGCACAGCCTTTTTCTTTTTTCATCATAAATGGCCTTGTAGCAGCCGATGTTCTCACTAACTGCCTGGTAAACGTTTATAAATCGCTCAATGTTAGAATCTTGCCCCTTAAGCTTAGCACATCTTGCTCCAGTGAGACAAAAGGCTCCAGCTAATTCTCCTATTGTAAATTTTCTTAGTTCTGGATCTTTTTTTTTTTTGAGACAGAGTCTCACTCTGTCACCCTGGGTAGAGTGCTCTGGTGTCATAGTTCACAGCAACCTCAAAGCGACTCTCTTGCCTCAGCCTCCCAGTAGCTGGGACTATGGGTGCCTGGCACAATGCCTAGTTGCAGTTGTCATTGTTGTTTAGCAGGCCCGAGCTGGGTTTGAACCTGTCACCCTTGGTGTATGCGGCCAGTGCCCTGACGACTGAGCTACAGGTGTCGCCCAGTTCTGGATCTTTGGATACTTTATGTTATTGTATTTCTATCAGCTCCTTCTCTATCTACGAGACTAGCTATTAGTATAAAAACTGATGCATGAATAAACTACTTTTGCCACTCAAGTTTGTTTACGTGCAGGGAAGAAACTAGCTCCTGAATTATTCATTTCATTACTTAATTAAATGATCCCTATTGAGAGTATCTGGAGCCCATTCATAAGTATGGAATGCTATAAAGCAGGTCATCTGTAACACAGGGACAGTCTGTATTCAATTCTCCCACTTACCTTAAAATAGTGATATTCTTTTTGTCAGCCAACTAATTCCAATACTGTTACACAAACTTAGGAACTTAGAGAAAGATACTTAAGGCAGACAATTTCTCTTTCTTAAACAAACAAACAAAAAAACAAAAAAGAGC
The DNA here is from genome assembly GCA_963574355.1 of Loris lydekkerianus. Classification (NCBI taxonomy): domain Eukaryota; kingdom Metazoa; phylum Chordata; class Mammalia; order Primates; family Lorisidae; genus Loris; species Loris lydekkerianus. The sequence goes on from CAUYPK010119428.1 coordinate 64,872, forward strand.
AAGTAAGAAGGCAGACAGAGGTTGGCCTAACATAGCACTTCTTATGAAGTATCTTTGCCAACAAGGTTGGACCTAAATTTTACCAAGTCTTTTTTTTTTGTTGTTATTGTTGTTGCAGTTTTTTTGGCTGGGGCTGGGTTTGAACCCACCACCTCCAGTACATGGGGCTGGCACCCTACTCCTTTGAGCCACAAAGATTGGTGCCACCCAATCTTACCAAGTCTTTAGGGTCAATTGCAATGTACTGGAAAGGCTTGGGACAACAAACAAGTTCAAAGTGACACCATGAAGACGCTAACAGGTAAATCCAAAATGTCAGTCTTCCTGCAGGAAAGCTAACCTGATTTTCAACCAGTTGATGGCATAAAGAAAAAACAAGAGAAAAGGAAACTGTTCTAAATTAAAAGAAGCTTAACATCACCTTAACCAAATTTAAAACATGGGCCTTGAATTCTGATTTGAAGAAACTCACTGCAAAGACATTGAGATAACAGGGAAAATTTCAACATGTATTTGTCGGTGTGGTACCAGGACTTCATGTTGGATTTTGCTGGCTATGATAATGACATCAGAAAAGTAGATCAGAAAGCATTCACACATTTAAGAGAGAAACTATGTAGAAATAAAATAAGATGGGGATTTGCTCAAAAATAATCTAGAAAAAGTAAAAGGAAAAAATGAAGCAAACATGCTGCTAAATCCTGGTGAGTTCTGTGAGGGTTCATGGTACTATCCTCTCCACTTGTGAATATTTTTTAGAAGTCTCATTAGAAAAAAAAATAGAAAAAGAAAAAAGAAAGCTAGCTAAGGAGTAGGCTTAGCTCTGCACAGCTCCATGGTTCTTACTTGTTATGGAAGCACCTGGAACTTTGTTCAACACAGGCTGCTCCCTTCTCTCCTGGAGCTTCTGAGTCAGCAGATCTGAGAGGAGGCATGAGAATCTGCATTTCTAACAAGGACCAAGTGATGGTGATGCTGCCAGGAGGAGACCCCACTTTGAGAACCACGGGCACAGTAGCCTGTCAGTGAGTACTGCCATACCAGAGGAGTGACTTGCCTTGTTCTGTGTGCTCGACAACCCTGAGGGCCTTCCTCGCTGCCCATCCTCCCATGGAGACATGGTCCTCTGTGGCCGCACTGGTGGAGAGAGAGTCAACAGACGAGGGGTGGCACAGAGCCTTGCTCTCAGAAACTGCAAAAGACCAGCGCAGTTAAGAAGTGCTCTTCATAAGAGTTGCTGCCAGAGTGACATGTGGCCTCCCCAAAGTGCTCTGCACATGGATGGCCCTCTCCAGAAGACCCTGGCCATTACCCAAACACCAGGTGCTCCTTGGGAAAAGGAAGCAGGTCTTTTTTTTCCCCCCAAAGTGAGAAGGACTCTAAAACTATAGTGAGTTCTGAGATAAGATGGGGACATGGAGCTGGGAACTCGAATAACAAGGTCAAGTTGAAAACCTTGGAAGCCCTGAGCATGTCAAGGAGAATAGGTGTAAAAAGATTTGATGGCCATTTTCAGGTACTTGAGAACAATTTGACTGGGTCATGTCACCAGAAAAGGTGGGATCAGAATTGAGGTGTGGCATCCAGAGGTTGAGCTTCAACCAACAGATCCTGGGAAAGAAGATATAACAGTTCATGTGAGAGCAAGATGGTGGCTGAGTAACAGCTTCCCTGCAACTGGGCACCATGAGTCTGGAGAGATAAGATTCCAGGCATCTCTGGCTGGTGGGATCTGCCTATAATCATCCCTTTGAGGATACAGGGAGTCAGCAAGAGACTTCTGGACCCTAAGAAGAGGACAAAAACAGTGGAAAACTGGCAAGTGGTCGCGTGTGTTGGCTCAGTCTAATCCTGCCAGCAGCTATAAGTACAGCAGCAGTGAGACTGCAAACCAGTAAGGCCTTACCTGTGAACTGTTTTGGTATTTTTTGACTTGGTACTCAGTTGAACTACCTTGGGGAGAGCTTAAGCAGGAGTGCAGAGA